>JAGKTI010000130.1:93611-127730 GCA_018397915.1 Birgus latro
TATTTTATGGGACATACTTCCTTCAGTATTGTTGATTTTGAATGGAAAATAAGTATTATGAGAGTTTCTCTGCATTTCAACCCTGAAACCGTTGAGCGATAGGGAGTATGTTTCACATTCTTTCGTACTGCTAAGCCTGAACTTTAGTGTATTGTGGTTTCCTCTTCCGTAATGCGAAATATACACGGTAAAAAAGCTAATATATTAATTTTTGGTGTTGTTTACCCAAATACTGCTCTTTCCGGTGTGCAACACAGAAAATATTACATGGCCATGACAGTTGCCAGATACCACTTTCTGAGCGAAAGGTACCGGGAATCGGGACATCACTACTTTGGGCGATTGTACTTGGCTGCCAAGCGTAGGGCTAGAAGAGAGGTATACAGGGCGAAGTCTGGGTCACAGAAACTTTGACTTGATAATCTAAATCATGGGGAAAAGAAAAATACGATTTTTAGGGTGGCAAATCAGGTGAAGAGGGATAATCGGGATGCTGTAGGTGAGCAGTGTGTGAAGAATGATGAAGGAAGGGTAGTGGTGAACAGTGGGGATATTAAAGATGCATGGAGAGAGCATCATAGCTGGCTGTTGACTGGGATAGGGAAGGTTTGGAGCCAGCAGATCCAGTGTTTGGCCCTTGGCCTTTGATTAACGCTGCTACTGTGAGTGAGGCAATAGGCAGGATGTGGGTGAGGCAGGTGGAAGGTGTGTCTGGGTTGACTACTGAAATGCTGAAGGCCTCAGGAGATACCGGGGTGAGGTTAGTCACTGACCTAATAAATATGATTATATATGAGTGTGTTGTCCCAGATGACTGGCTAAAGAGTGTAATTGTAAATGTGTACAAAGGGAAGGGTGATGCCCTGGAAAGGGGAAATTACAGAGGTATAAAGCTCTTAGATGAGATGAAGAAAGTAATGGAGAGAGATCTAGAAGGTATGATTAGAGAAAGAGTGAATACTGATGAGATGCAGTTTGGGTTTATGCCAGGAAGGGGGACTCCTGATGCCATATTTATTGTTCAACAGCTTCAGGAAAAACATATTGGAAAGAAAAGGGAATTGTATTTTGTTTTTGTTAATTTGGAAAAAGCCTTTGATAGAGTCCCCAGAGAGGTGGTGAAGTGGGCAATGAGAAAGCTAGGGTTGGAAGAGTGGTTGATTAGGGTGGTTATGGCCATGTACGTCCATGCTCGCGCCCAGGTAAGAGTGAATGGAGTTTTGAGTGATGAGTTTTCCATGAATGCTGGTGTGCATCAGGGGTCAGCTTTGGGTACCTTGTTGTTTATCATGGTACCTGAATCCCTCCCACGTGACTTCAGAGATGGACTCCCGTGGGAGATGTTGTATGCTGATGATCTGGTGTTGATTGCAGAGAATGAAAAGGAAGAGGAGGAAAGATTTAAGAAATGGAGAGATGGTATGGGGCCCAAGGACTTAAGGGTAAATGCAGATAAAACAAAAGTGGTGATATCTAGGGTTGGTGGCGGTACAATCAGAGGAGAGGGAGAGTGGCCATGTGCAGTTTGCCACAAAGGAGTGGGAAGTAATTCCATCTTGTACAGTGTTTGTGATAAATGGGTGCATTAGAGATGTAGTGGTATTAGAGGCAGACTGCGAGATAATGCTGATTTTATGAGTGCGGCGTGTCAGGGAGAGCAGGTGGAGACTGTTAGGTGTGAAAGGATTGAACTTGCTGGTGAGTCTCTTGAGTGTGTGGAAGTTTTTTTATTTGGGAGACATGTTATGTGCTGGAGGTGGGGCTGGTGCTAGCTCGGTTACTAGGATGAGAAGTGGTTGGAAGTTCAGGGAGCTGTTGCCTCTCCTCACATTGAGAGGACTCTCCTTAAGTGCTAAGAGGTCTTTGTATGCACCATGTGTTAGGAGTGTGATGCTGTATGGTAGTGAGACCTGGGCAGTAAAGGAAGAGGATATTCACAGGCTTAAACATACAGAAATGACAATGATTAGGTGGATGTGCAGTGCGTCCCTGCGTGCAAGGCCTGGGGGGGCTGGGTTTATGATGGAAGAGTTGAGAGGTAGGATGGGACTGAAGTGTATTGGTGTTGTGATGAGAAGAGGTAGGCTGAGGTGGTTTGGACATGTGGAGAGGATGGGGAATGATAATTGGGTGCAGAGGGTGAGAAATGTTAATACTGGGGGAGGGGTTGGGAGGGGTAGACTGAGAAAGACATGGGACGAGGTCATTAAGTGACCTCAGGGTTAAGGGATTGAACAGGGAGGGTGCCAAAGATTGAGCAGCATGGAGGGCTGCCATTAGGTGACCAAGGCCGACGCATGCAAGCATGTTGGAGCCTGCAAAAACGAAATGAAATGAAACAAAACAAAACAACATATGTAAAATCTATCCTAGACAATTTACCTAGCAACAAAGCTCCAGGCCCAGATGGAATTCCTTCAATTGTTTTGAAAAAGTGTTCCCCAGAACTCGCACATGTTCTTGCTTAACTATTTAGACTATGCATACATACTTATTCATTCCCTAATTCATTGAAAGAAGCCAATATCCACCGAATTCCAAAGAAAGGAAGTTCCTCTGACCCCTCCAATTACAGACCAATAGCTGTGACATCTTCTCTTGGTAAAATATTTGAAATTTTAATCAATCCTACATCATCCTTGAACATGCTTGGGGTTTCATTCACTCGGGTTTTATCTTGGAAAGAACATATTACATCTCTTGTGAAATCTGCTTCCAAGAGAGTAGGTGTGCTACGCCGACTCCGAACCTTCTTTACCCCTGCACAAATGTTGACTTTATACACGGGTTTTATTCGCCCCTGTTTGGAGTACAACTTACATGTGTGGGGAGAATCCTCACATACAGCCCTTCTCAATAGGGTGGAGTCAAAGGCTTTTTGTCTCATTAACTCTCCTCCTCTTACTAGCTCCCTTCAACCTCTGTCTCTCTGCTGCACTGTTGCATCTTTATCTCTTTTCTATTGCTACTTCAGTGGCCACTGTTCCTCTGAACTGTCTGCTTGCTCTACCTCCACGACGGGCACGTAGTACCCGGCTAGCAACAACCTCTTATCCCTTTTCTGTCCAACTCTCTAATGCAAGAGTTAACTGTTACTCCCAGTCCTTCATTTATGCAACTGGTCAACTCTGGAACTGTCTTCCTCTGTCTGTATTTCCTACTTCCTATGATCTCCAGTCTTTCAAACGCAGTGTGTCAAGGCATCTCGAAATGAATGGATCTTGAATTTGGCTGTCTTCTGTATTGTTTTTGTTTATTCTTGGAAGGAACAGTTTGCAGGCCCATGGCCATTGGTTCCTTCTTCCTTGCATTAAAAAAAAAAAAAAAAAGTTAAACACCTTGAATCCAATAACTTAATTAGTGATAAACAATATGGTTTTCACCACGAAGGATCCACCATTGAGATATTCAATCTCCTGACTCATACCATCCATCAATCAATCGACCTATATGGAAAAACTCACACAGTAGCCCTTGATATTTCTAAGGGTTTCGACACAGTACAGCAACGTTCCCTGCTGTCCAAACTCCCTTGCTATGGACTAATGTCTTTCTTTCCCCTGCTTGCCTCATATCTCAGCGGCAGAAAGATAAGAGTAAAAGTTTATGATGTATATTCCAATTTCCACTCAATTAACGCCGGTGTGCCACAGGGATCAGTTCTGGCACCAACCCTGTTCCTGGTTCATATTAATGACCTCTTACCGGTCACCCATAATCCCATCCATTCATATGCAGATGAATCAACACTTCACAGTTCATTCACACTCAGACACCCATTTACAAAGTCTGATATCTCCAATTCTCAACTCAGCACAGCCATCTCCATAAATCAAGACTTATCTATGATCAGTGAATGGAGACAAAACAACCTTGTCTCATTTAATGCTAATAAAACTAAATATATACAATTTACTAATAGACATATATTTCCTGATTCATATATTACCTTCAATGATACTAATATTCCCCTCTCCAAAAGTATTGAAACTCTCAGCATCTCACTTAACAGTGCCTTCAGCTGGACCTCTCATGTCAAATCACTTGCTAATACCACCTCAAAGAAACTTGGATTATTATACAGAGTCCGTAACTTCTTCAATGACGAGCAGATAGCTTTAATTTACAAGAGTCATGTGCGCTCTCAGCTTGAATATTGCTCACCCTTGAGGAATGGATGTGGAGAGGTTGCAGTAAAACAAATGGACAAAATTTTGAAGAAATCTGTTGGAATTATTAATACCCCTGCTATAACAAATAATTTGCCTCCCCTAAGAGTAAGAAGGAATGTTGCCTCCCTCGCTTTATTTTACAGATATTTTTATAGCGAATGCTCAGACGAAGTTGTGTCCATTGTGCCACCTCTCCATGCCTTCCCTCATGCTACGTGGGCATCTGGCAGCACTCACGACTGGAATGTCACACAGCCATATTGCAGAACTTCCGCCTATCAGAATTCTTTTATTCCCCAAACTGCACCTCTCTGGAACTCGCTTCCCCAGAGTTGTTTCCCTCTAAACTTCAACCTACAGCTGTTCAAGTCCAATTGTTACAGATATTTCATGAATGGAGGACACCAGTAATCTGGGGTATGGATTTGTTTTTTTTATTCATTTGTTTTTCCTTCCTCTGTTTTGTTATTTCAAAAAAAAAAAAAAAAAAAGAAGATCTGTTTGAATGGGATACGAGAGTAACAAGAGGACACAGAATGAAACTGAAGAAGCTAAGCTGCTTGAAGGATATCAAGAAATATAGTTTTCCTTATAGATGCACAGACCTGTTGAACAGCGTGGACAAGGAGGTGGTACAGGCAAAAAACATTCATGTGTTTAACTGTACATATGGAGACAGGACAACACAAGCTTAGCTCAATTCCTGTATACTACAAATAGGTAAATACAATATGCAGAAATAAACACACACACACACACACACACACACACACACACACACACACACACAACCTAAATGTGTTTGCTGATGATACAAAAATACTAAGGAAAATTACAAACACAGACTACACACACACACACAACCTAAATATGTTTGCTGATGATACAAAAATACTAAGGAAAATTACAAATACAGACTACACATACACACACACACATAAATGAGAGCAGCCACAGCGAGAAGACGTGTCTCAAACCACCTCTCAATGAACCCTAAGTAGTTTTCAGGAACTGTCCTGTCTCCAGTCTTGTTCAATATCTGAAGTATTGCAAGTTATTATAGTCTACCAAAAATGTAAAGAACGACTGTCAGTAAGTATACATGAGTGTTTTATAGGAATTTTGGGAACAGCTGTTCAGTTTAGTACTACAACCGACCTTAAACATGGCCGTCAATGTAAACATTGGGGAACTGGAATTTCTAGGATTTGACAGTGAAACAAATGTAATGGATCTGGTTAAAACGTTGATTATGAGAATTAGTGAACTAGAAAAGAAAGTGGAAGATCTAGTATCAAGAAACATCCATGAAAATACCGAAAATACTATACAGTAAGACCTCACTATAATGGACTATTTGGGGCTCAGGCCAGTCCGAAATATGCGATTTTCCGATAAAAGCAACATCCGGACTTACCCCTGCTAATCAGGATTTTTTCCGAAATATCAGACATTAGTCCGGAATGCATCAGTTGTTTTCACCACCATTGCAATATTGTACTGTGTTATACCTTCACTATATTAATCAAATGGTATAATAATACTGTACTGTTCACTGAAAAACATGTCTTTTACTTGTCTTAGTGTGGTGAACATAGCTGAAGTTGTCAGGCAGTCCGGACTGCTTTCTGGCTACATCAGACTTTTTCCGATATATAGGAGTTTAGTCTGGTGGCTCCTCGAGTCCGATAAAAGCGAATTCCGGTCTACTGAAGTCCGTTATATCGAGGTTTTACTGTAGAGAGTTTGATACAGGCCAATGAGACTGCGAACCAGATCGAGAATTTGAAACGAGAAAATATTGAATTAAGGAGAAAACTAGAAGAGAGCAGTAACAAAACAGAGAAGGTAAGTAGTGTGTTAGAAAAGCAAAAGGCAAAGTGGGCACATGTGGAAAAAGAACAGAAAGAAGTGGTCAGTTTAAGGGAAATTATTCAGGAAGAAAGGGAAATGAACAAGAAAAAATGGAAGAAAATGTAGTGAAAATATTGAAGAAGAAAAAAGAGAAAATAGTGAGAGAAACAGTAGAAAGGAACAGATGTGTGATAATATTTGGAAACAGGGAGGAGGAAGAAAAAGTTAGGTCTGTGAGACTCGAGAGAGACTCAAATCAGGTGAGGCAAATATTGGGCAAGATCGATCCTGAAGGAAACAAGTGGGAAAAAGAAATTAAGGAAGTAAGGAGGATAGGGCCATATAAGAAAGGGAAAGGGGAAGCAAGACCAATTAGAGTTAAGATGTCTTCAGAAGGTGTAGTAAATGACATACTTAAGGTGACCTGGAAACTGAGTAACGAGGCAGGGATGGAAAATATTATAGTAAGAAAAGACTTGAATGAAGAAGAAAGAGAAGTTTTAAAATCTTTGAAGGACCAAGTAAAGGAAAAAAATGACAGGAGGACAGAGGAACACGTAAAACTTTTTTTTGTAGAGTGATGGATATGAAACCAAGGAAGTGGTATGTGAAGAACTAGACGTGAAGGAAACAAAGGGGATGGATATGAATATGAAAAAGAGAAGAACGAGTAAAGACAAAAACAGTGCAGCAAATCTGAGTACCATGTACAGTAATGTAGATGGCTTAATATCTAAGAGAGGGGAAATTGGATATTACTTAAATGAAAATAAACCTGAAATTGTTTGCTTAGTAGAGACTAAATTGCCCCAAGATGTCGATACAAAATTATTTGGCTGGAACAATTATAAGATTTGGAAGAAGGACAAAGAAGGTATATTTGGGGGAGGCATTCGTTTTCGTTTTTGAAGGCTCCAACATGCTTGGATGCATCGGCCTTGGTCACCTAATGGCGGCTCTCCACGCAGCTCGATCCCTGGCAGCCTCCCTGTTCAGTCCCTTAACCCTTAAGTCACACTTAATGACCTCGTCCCATGTCTTTCTCGGTCTACCCCTCCCAACCCCTCCCCCAATATTAACACTTCTCACCCTCTGTACCCAATTATCATCCCCCATCCTCTCCACATGTCCAAACCACCTCAGCCTACCTCTCCTCATCACAACACCAATACACTCCAGTCCCATCCTACCTCTCAACTCTTCCATCGTAAACCCAGCCCCCCCAGGCCTTGCACACAGGGACGCACTGCACATCCACCTAATCATTGTCATTTCTGTACGTTTAAACCTGCGAATATCCTCTTCCTTTACTGCCCAGGTCTCACTACCAAACAGCATCACACTCCTAACACATGCTGCATACAAAGACCCCTTAGCACGTAAGGAGAGTCCTCTCAATGTGAGGAGAGGCAACAGCTCCCTGAACTTCTTCGAACCACTTCTCACCCTAGCAACCGAGCTAACTCCAGCCCCACCTCTGCCACATAACCTGTCTCCCAAATAACGAAACTCCTCCACACACTCAAGAGACTCACCTGCAAGTTCAACCCTCTCACGCCTAACAATCTCCACCTGCTCTCCCCGACACACTGCACAAATGAAATCAGCATCATCTCGCAGTCTACCTCTAATACCACTACATCTCTTGTGCACCCATTTATCACAAACACTACACAAGATGGAATTACTTCCCACACCCTTGTGGCAAACTACCCATGGCCACTCTCCCTCTCCTCTGATTGTACCGCCACCAACCCTAGATATCATCACTTTTGTTTTATCTGCATTTACCCTTAAGCCCTTGTACCCCATACCATCTCTCCACTTCTTAAATCTTTCCTCCGCCTCCTTTTCATTCTCTGCAATCAACACCAAATCATCAGCATACAACATCTCCCATGGGAGTCCATCTCTGAAGTCACGTGAGAGGGCTTCAAGCATCATGATAAACAACAAGGGACTCAAAACTGACCCCTGATGCACACCAACATTCACGGAAAACTCATTGCGCAAAGCTCCATTTACTCTTACCTGGGTGCGAGCACCCATGTACATGGCCATAAATAACTACCCTAACCAGCCACTCTTCCAACCCTAGCTTTCTCATTGCCCACTTCACCAACTCTCTAGGGACTCTGTCAAAGGCCTTTTCCAAATCAACAAAAACAAAATACAATTCCATTTTCTTTCCAATATATTTTTCCTGAAGCTGTCGAACAATGAATATGGCATCAGTGGTCCCCCTGCCTGGCATAAACCCAAACTGCATCTCACTGATATTCACTCTTTCTCTAATCATACCTTCTAGAACTCTCTCCATTACTTTCATTATCTGATCTAAGAGCTTTATACCTCTGTAATTTCCCCTTTCCAGGGCATCACCCTTCCCTTTGTACACATTTACAATTACACTCTTCAGCCAATCATCTGGGACAACACACTCATATATAATCATATTTATCAGGTCAGTGACTAACCTCACCCCAATATCTCCTGAGGCCTTCAACATTTCGGCAGTCAACCCAGACACACCTGCCGTCTTCCCCACCCGCATCCTGCCTATTGCCTGACTCACAGTAGCAGCGTCAATCAAAGGCCAAGGCCCAAACACTGGATCAGCTGGCTCCAAACCTTCCCTATCCCAATCAAACTCCTCATTCAACAACCGGCTATAATGCTCTCACACAAAATAAAATGAAAAAAAAAAAAAAACTAGCAGAATTTAGCAGACTTAAGAAAATTGTAGAGATGTTTTACTACTACCGCTTGTAGCAAAGTTACTATTCATCGCAAAGAGCTCACTTTGGTCCCATTTTGAAGCTCAGTAATTGTACTGTACTATGTTAAAAAAATCAATATAAGGAAAATAAAATACAATAAAAGCAATTTGAATTTAGCCTGGAGGGTGGGGGGGGAAGCTATTCATGATAGAACAATATTTTTTGCTCCACGATGTAGCTGAATAAATTTCCTTTCCAACAATGTATAATTTATCATATCTGGAGCAATAATACCACAGAAAAATGAAAATGAAGAGGAAGGCATTTGGATGAAGGCCGAAGCCGTCATCTAAACATTTGAGCCTCAGAAGCCGATTTGGCCATCATCGGTACATGAAAAGGTTAAGCTGAGCTGAAGAAAATAGCAGGCATTCATATCCATGAGAAGTTATTGTGTAGGATAATATTCTCAAATATTTTACCACCTGTTGCAAAATGCCAAGAGAGAAAATGCACACACTGTACTCAGTTCTGACTGACTGTACAGATGCTTCAATATTACCTAATGTTCCACCTCAAAACTGAAGCAAACTTGTACATGGGACATGCAAAAAGTTCCAGTATTTTCTCCCAAAAGTATGGGGTCAGCTCAACCAAAAGTATATCCAGTACTGTACTATAAAGTTTAAACAAATTTTCCACTTAATAACTTTCAAGAACTAAGCAAAGTAACAAAGTGGAATCATTACTGTACTGTACCTCTATTCCTGAAATTTTATCCACTTGACTTTTACATTTGGGGCAAGGTAAAACGTCATCTGAGTTAGGAAGAAGCTCGGCATTGCTTGCATATCCACAAGTCTGACAAAGCAGCAAAGTGTCCTCTCCTACAGCTGCTTGGTAATGGTACTCATGAGAGAAGTCTCCACCAATGCTGCCACAGTCACCAACAACTGTAAAGACAGACAACTGTCATTTTTAGTCCCTCATTACCATCACAATCATAAATGGGAGCATTGACAAGCTCACTATTGGATAAAGAAGTCTACAAGATGCCGGTACCAATAGTTAGCATGCTTCATCCACTTTCATAAATTTTTATTTAAACCTTCCCAACCACAAAAACTATCTACCTATATACCTAGGCTGCTTCCCCCAAGAAAAGGGAGGTAGTCGAGACATGTCAACACAGTGCCAATTTACTCATCCACTCATACACATTCATTCGAATCTCAACCCCAAAGGGAAGAAGGGACAGATCCTCACCGCACCACACCACACGAGGGTCAACTATGCAGTGCAGTCAGTGACATCCGCAGCAGGGCCTGACAGCAAAGCTGGTTTACCCCTGCCACATCATAATGGATCCAGCCCTTTACCCACACCTGACATGATCAGCTGATCAGAACAAATGCGGGAGAATATCCCCCAGGGCTGCGTCATCATTTATTCATTCACAATTTCCCTCCATTCATTTCTATCACGCACAGCCATTCTTCCTTGCTCAACAGACAACCCTCTCGCATCCAACGCTCTCTTCACACTGTCCATCCATCCTATTTGTGGTCTTCCTCTCAGTCTCACACCTCTCACATCAGATCTAGTTATCTTTTTCACCAATCGCTCATTATCCATTCTCTCTATATGCCCAAACCATCGCAACACCCTCTACTCAACTCGATCAGCCATCTCCCAAACAATTCCAGTTCTCCTACGCACTTCATCATTTCTCACTCGATCCATACACATCACTCCACACATACTCTGCAAACACCTCATCTCCATTACATTCAAACTTTTCCTCTGCTACACCCATATTTCATGTTTCAGCCCCATATAATGCAGTCGGTACCACAATACCCTCATACAGCCTTCTCTTTACATCCATTCTAAGTGAACGACATCTAAACACTTTTTTCACTCCTCCCAGCACCTTTCCAACTTCATTCATTCTAAACTTCACTTCTGGATCTATTCTTTCATCCACAGCAACATGTGACCGTAAATACTTAAAACACTCTACCTCCTGAAGCAACTCACAATTCAAAACTATATTCATCCTCCTACCATCTACCAACCTCGTACACTTCATCACTTTACTATTATTCTCATTTATTTTCAGTTTCCTCCTTTCACACACCCTTCCAAACTCCTCTACCGACTGTCTCAATTTCTCCTCTGAATCAGCCAACAATGCAGTATCATCCACAAACAGAAGCTGCTTCAGATTCCACTCTCTACCATCATTCACCAGACTCAGTCCTCCACCTAACACTCTTGCATTCACCTCCCTTACAACACCATCCATATAAATATTAAACAACTAAGGCGACATCACACGTCCCTGCCACAGCCCCATTCTCATGGGAAACCAATCACTCACAGTATTTCCCACTCTTACACAGGCTCTGCTATTTACATAAAAACTTTTCACTCCTTTTAGTAACCTGCCATCAAGCCCATACAATTTTAAAACATTCCACAAAGCCTCCCTATCAATTCTATCATATGCTTTCTCTAAATCCATGAATGCCCAAAACACATTCTTACCTTTTGCTAAATACTTTTCACACACCTGTCTCACAGCAAACACCTGATCCACACATCCCCTCGCTCTCCTAAAGCCACACTGCTCATCACCAATCACTCCCTCTGTACCCTCTCTAACTCTCTTAATTAACACTCTACCATACACCTTACCTACAACATTCAACAGACTTATACCTCTAAAGCTGGTACATTCATACTTATCACCCTTACCTTTATACAATGGGACCACACAAGCACTTGCCCAGTCAACTGACATCATACCTTGCACAAAAACACCAACATACAGTATATTACCTGTCATGACACAGCATCATTCTACCACTCTGCCCTACCATTCAATCCACTCTGTTCTCCCCAACCTATGCAGCTTACTGCTCCTCTGCCTATGTTGGTTTACAATTGGCAAAATTACAATGTCTTCTTTCACTTCCCAATCTACTATGGTGACTCCTCCCACTTATCTCTACACCTCCATATTGCCTCACCATCCAAACCACTCCAACCTATTGAAGATTATAACTGTTAAAAGGGTTACTCCTCCCATGGGACATGTTGTATGCTGAAGACTTGGTGTTGATCCCGAAGAATGAGACAGCAGCAGAGGGGAGACTCAGGAGGTGGAGAGATGGAAAAGGATGCAAGTGTGATGATATTTAGGAATGGTGGTGGTACTGTAAGATCAGAAAGAGTGTGGCCATACACAGTTGCCACAAGGGTGTGGGAAGTAACTCCATTTTCTGCAGTGTCTGTGGGAAGTGGGGGCATATGAAATGTTGTGGTATTAAAGATAGGCTGCAAAATAATACTGATTTTTGAGTGTGTGCTAAGTGAAAAAGACCATAAAGATCCAAACAGATGAGAAGGAAGTTAATTTTGCTGAATAATCTCTTGAATGTGTGAAGATTGTTATATGAGGGACATGATGAGTGCTAGAAGTGGGACTGGAGCTAGCTCACCAGCAAAGGTAAGTAGTGGTACGAAGAAATTTAGGGAGCTGTAGCCCCTTCTGACACTAAGCGGGTTCCCCCTCCATGCTATGGGGTCCTTGTATGCAATACAAGGTGCTAACCAAAAAAATCTTACGTCAAGTCCTAATCACCACTGTCCCCTCCTTGGCAGTGCAGACATTGATCCCAGCGCTTCTCCCACAATCGAAACAAGTTCTGGAAGTCCTTGAGCATCAGTTTGTCGAGCAACTTCTGCAATTCCTCCTTGATCTCCTGAATGGTGTCAAATCTTAGTCCTTTCAGGTGGATATTCATTTTTTGAAAAGAAAAACTCACAGGGGGCCAAATCTGGTGAATACTGGGGGTGGGGGACAACCAGCATTTTTTTTTTTAATGCCCAAAACTACTGAATAACGAGGGCTGTGTGTGCAGGTGCACTGTCACGGTCAAGCACCCAATTGTTTGTGTGCCACTCGTCTGGACATTTTCACCTCACGTTCTCCCAGAGCCGTCTCAAAATGTTACAGTAAAACTTTGCATTAACGGTCTGTCCTTAAGGAATGAATTCGTCAGTAACAATGCCCTCAGTGTCAAAGACAGTGATGAGCACTGACTTCACATTGTTCTTGACCTGCCATGCCTTCTTTAGTCGGGGCAAAGCTGGACTATTCCACTGTGATGATTGTTGCTTGGTTTCAGGCTCATATCCGTAAACCCAGCTTTCGTCACTAATAATGACACCTGAGAGGAAGTCAAGGTCAAATCTGGCCATTTCCTTGAGCTCTGTGCAGACCGCCATGTGATACTGCTCGTCAGTCAGGAGTCTCACGACAAACCTTGGAGCTGCAGACTGGGAGGCCCTCAGGCAGTACTTCTTTGATTTTCCTTGGAATGATTATTGCTTCCATGGCCGGGAGCCATCTGGGTGTGCCTTGCGCATTACGGAGGTTATTCTCTCGGGCATGGAAGCATACATTCCTTTCTTATATCCTCTGACTAATGCAAGAAAGCCTTGGTTTAATCACGCTTGTTCTAATGCTGTCCGCAA
Source organism: Birgus latro (assembly GCA_018397915.1). Classification (NCBI taxonomy): domain Eukaryota; kingdom Metazoa; phylum Arthropoda; class Malacostraca; order Decapoda; family Coenobitidae; genus Birgus; species Birgus latro. The sequence continues at coordinate 106,903 of JAGKTI010000130.1, forward strand.
CAAGGAGAGGGCCTATAAAAGGTACCAGAGCCAACCCCCCCCCCCCCGAATCACATCTTTTTTATATTTCTCCCCGGAAACGTGCTATGTCTGTTCTTCGCTCTGCTAAAAATAATTTAATCCGTGCTAAATGTTCTCAATAATTTAATCCGTGCTAAATGTTCTCAACTCTCCAACTCGAATTCTTCTCGCTCCTTCTGGCACCTTGCCAAAAACCTTTCTAACAACTTTACCTCATCATCCTTCCCTCCTTTTTTCTACTCTGATGGCTCTGTAGCTATTTCTTGTACTGATAAAGCTGATCTCTTCGCTCTGACTTTCTCCTCCAATTCCACCTTAGACGATTCTGGTGCTGTTCCTCCATCACTTCCCCCCTCTGACTTCCTCATGACTAACATTAAAATTTCTTCAGATGAATGTATTTTCTGCCATCACTGGCCTCAATACTAACAAGGCATATAGGCCTGATGGAGTCCCTAATGTTATCCTCAAGAGCTGTGCTGCTGTGCTTACACCCTGCCTAGGTAAGCTCTTTCGCCTTTGTCTATCAACTTGTACCTTTCCTTCTTGCTGGAAGTTTGCTCTCATTCAGCCTGTCCCAAAGAAGGGTGACCATTCCCAACCCTCTAACTATCGTCCAGTTGCTTTAACATCCTGTGTCTCAAAAGTTTTCGAGTCAATTTTTAACAAAAATTTTAAAGCACCTTTCCTGTCACAACCTTCAATCTGATTGTCAGTATGGCTTCCGTCAGGGACGCTCCACTGGCAATCTTCTCACCTACCTTTCAGACTCCTGGTCATCCTCCTTTCGGGACTTTGGTGAAAGCTTTGCCATTGCAATTGACATCTCAAAGGCTTTCGATCGAGTCTGGCATAAATCTTTAATTTCCAAACTGCCCTCCTACGGTTTCTATCCTTCTATCTGTGCCTTCATCTCTAGCTTCCTTTCTGGTTGTTCCATAGCCGCTGTTGTAGACAGTCATTGTTCTTCTCCTAGACCTATCAACAGTGGTGTTCCTCAGGGCTCTGTCCTATCAACAACTCTCTTCCTTTTATTCATCAATGACGTAAGCTGTACATCTAACCCTATCCACTCATACGCTGATGATTCCACCCTTCACCTTTCCATTCTGTTTCCGCAACGTCCATCTCAGTTGTTACTTCAACAAAAATGGGATGAGGCTATGGCACACCTAATGTCTGACTTGGCTCGTATCTCTGATTGGGGTAAAAATAATCTTGTTATTTTTAATGCGTCAAAAACTCAGTTCTTACACTTATCAACGCGACAAAATCTTCCTCAGGATTACCCAATAATGGTTAATAATGTCCAGCTCAGTAATGCATCATCCTTGAACATGTTTGGGGTTTCATTCTCTCGGGATTTGTCTTGGAAAGAACATATTATATCTCTTGTGAAATCTGCTTCCAAGAGATTAGGTGTGCTAAGCCGACTCCGAACTTTCTTTACCCCTGCACAGTTGTTGACCTTGTACACGGGTTTTATTCTCCCATGTATGGAGTACAACTCTCATGTGTGGGGAGGCTCCCCACATGCAGCTCTTCTCAATAGGGTGGAGTCAAAGGCTTTTTGTCTCATTAACTCTCCTCCTCTTACTGATTCCCTTCAACCTTTGTCTCTTCGCCACACTGTTGCATCTTTATCTCTCTTCTATCACTACTTCAACGGTCACTGTTCCTCTGAACTGTATGCTTGCATCCCTCCACCTCCACACCGTGCACGTAGTACCCGTCAAGCAACAAACTCTTATCCCTTTTCTGTCCAACTCTTTAATGCAAGAGTTAACCGTTACTCCCAGTCCTTCATTTATGCAACTGGTCAACTCTGGAACTGTCTTCCTCTGTCTGTATTCCCTACTTCCTATGATCTCCAGTCTTTCAAACACACTGTGTCCAGGCATCTCGAAATGAATGGATCTTGAATTTGGCTCTCTTTTGTATTGTTTTTGCTTTTTCTTGAAAGGAGCAGTATGCGGGCCCATGCCCTTTGGTTCCTTCTTCCTTATATTAAAAAAAAAAAAAAAAAAAGGGCAGCAATTTGTCTTGTGCCAAGGTCACTAGACAAAATATGTTGCTAAGTTACATATGACTGGCTAACAATGTCATGAACATCGCGGATTGTCCTCCCGTGATCTTCGTGGACGGTTGCATGAACTTTGGCCACACTGTCAGGCACTGAACACGTGGAAGAATGACTAGAACATGCACTGTCATTTGTTGACGTCTGCCCATTTTTAAAAAGCTTAAACCAGACGTAGATTTACTTAACACCAAAAGCATTGCCACCAAGTGCTCGTTTAACATTCTGAGCTTCTGCTGCATCCTTCCCGAGTTTCAAACAAAAGCTGACGCACACATGTTGCTCATTCACATCCTCCATCCTCCATTTTTGAGATCACAAAATTCGCACACTAACCCAAACACAACAATAAAAAAATACACACATGTAGCAAATGCATCCACCTGTATAACACCACTTGACACACTAACAAACATTGGGTCCATGCATTGCCACCTATCATCCACATGCAATAACAAATGGTTTCCATCCTGCTTTAACATTTCAGAAACTTTTGGGTAGCACCTTGTATGTGTTAGAGGCATAATACTATATGGTAGTAAGACTTGACAGTAAAGGATATCCATAGGCTCAAACATACAGACAAGAATGACTGGATGGATGTGTTGCAAATTTTTAAATGAGAGGACAGAGGATGACAACTGGGTGTGGAGGGTGAGAGATGTGAATGCTGAGGGTGAAGTTGTGAGAGGAAGACCAAATAGGACTTGAGACGAGGTGATAAGAATGTGACCTAAGGGTTAAAGGACTAAACAGAGAATTCTAGATAATAAGCAGACTGAAAACCACCATTAGGTAGCCAATGCTGACACATGCAAGCACAATGGAGCCTTTATAAACAAAGCAAAGCAGATGAAACAAAGCAGAGTAGAAATGGTCTACGGTGAATCATGTCTTACATGCAACCGATAGTAATTTACTAGAAATTGGAAATGGAGAGACAGAACATAAGTAAAGAACAGACAGAGAAATTAAATGCAGTAAGACCTCACTATAATGGACTAATTGGGGCCCAAGCCAGTCCGAAAAATGCGAAATTCCGATAAAAGCGACATCCAGACTTACCCCTGCTAATCCAGACTTTTTCCGATATATCAGACATTAGTCCGGATTGCATCAGTGGTTTTAACCACCATTGCAGCATTGTACTGGGTTATACCTTCACTACATTAATCAAATGGTATAATAATACTGTACTGTGCACTGAAAATCATGTCTTTTACTTGTCTTATTGTGGTGAACATAGCTGAAGTGGTCAGGCAGTCCGGACTGCTTTCTGGCTTTATCGGACTTTTTCCGATATACAGGAGTTTAGTCCGGTAGCTCCTCGAGTCCGATAAAAGCGAATTCTGGTCTACTGAAGTCCGTTATATTGAGGTTTTACTGTACAAAAGTGTGATGGGCTGGGATGGATTATGCTAAGAAATAATAAAATAAAGCACACTAGTACAGGCAAGCACAATAATTGTAGACAAACATCAATAGCAGTTCACTATAACACACAGGTCAAACTTTACCCCTGCCCTGTGACTGATTGTTCCAAAAAACAAATCCCATCTTCCTTGCCTTATCCTCATCGATTTTATCCAGTTTGGTAGAATCTTATCAAAACCATGCAATATGACCCTGCTATGTGCCCATGACCTTTGACCTTGCCTTGTGAGCTAGTCCTCGAGGGAATTATTTTAAAAAATAAATCCCTTTATCAGTGCCTAGTATGAAACACTTCCACAAAGTTTGGTCTACATTGGATAACTGTTTAACCCCTAAAGTCCTAATCGCATCACCTGATGCGATTTGAGTTTTATGCCAGAATACCTAACGGCATCAATTGAACGGGGCCTGTAAAAAACTGCGTAGCGCTTCCTCTGCCCCGATTATGACGTACAATCACGCTCATGATTCCCTGAGACACCTGTGGTGGAGGGTGTTTCACCCGCTCTGCTCTTACTGAACAACAGGTAGTTGAGTCAGACTGCCCTACCAACACAGTGAAGCTGAAAATGGAACAGCTTCTTATAAACACAAAATCATGAAAAATGAGATGGGGGGGGAAGTAAGCAATAATCATGGACAGTATCATTGCACATATGGTAATACAAAACGGAATAATTTTACTGAAATAATTCCACCTATTATTGATTACATAGAGCTTGAAAGATGAAGAGATATGTTACGCTGTTTGTTGTCCGCCATTCCCTCCCCAAGAATTTGCTACGGACGTGTGATTAATGCATTAGTAAATTCCTCTAACTACTTTCTGCTTTGCCTATTAGTTATTTAGAAATAATAAATGTATTATAGAAATGTATGGATATTTCACAATACCATGGTTGTATGACCGAGTCCCTTTTAGTCATCACACTGAATGGATCACGAAATAACATTTCAATACCTGTACTATACTTGTCACACGTATCAGGTTTTCTACCCTTGATATCAGTGATATCTGCACAACAAATAATGGTATTCAGGGATACTGAGACAAGCAAAGCAAAGAAGAGATATTTACTGCAGGAAGAGGAAACCATTTCTCATTTCATATAATAACTTGAAACATAATGAAACAGTAACATGATTGTGATAACCCCACGAATATCCTACAAGAGGATGAATAAAAATAAAAAATATTCCCCACACCATATATATAAATATATATATCGTCGTCGTCAGCCGTTGAGGTCCATATTGCAGGACCGGCCTATCCCTACCGAAGCAGGGACGATACAGCCATGTATCTCTACCCAGTGGCTTAGGGTGTCTGGTAGAGACTGTATGTTGGGTGAGAAGTGCTTGTGAGTGTAACTATTGTGTTGTAGTGGCTTTTTTTCCTTTTTTTTTTTAATGCAAGGAAGAAGGAACCAAAGGCCATGGGCCCGCAAACTGTTCCTTCCAAGAAAAAGTAAAAACAATACAAAAGAGACCCAAATTCAAGATCCATTCATTTCGAGATGCCTGGACACACTGCGTTTGAAAGATTGGAGATCATAGGAAACAGAGAATACAGACAGAGGGAGACAGTTCCAGAGTTGACCAGTTGCATAAATGAAGGACTGGGAGTAACGGTTAACCCTTGCATTAGAGAGTTGGACAGAAAAGGAATGAGAGTTTGTTGCTAGACGGGTACTACGTGCCCGTCGTAGAGGTGGAGGGATGCAAGCAGACAGTTCAGAGGAACAGTGACCATTGAAGTAGCGATAGAAGAGAGATAAAGAAGCAACAGTGCAGCGAAGAGACAAAGGTTGAAGGGAATCAGTAAGAGAAGGAGAGTTAATGAGACGAAAAGCCTTTGACTCCACTCTATTGAGAAGAACCGCATGTGGGGAGCCTCCCCACACATGAGAGTTGTACTCCATACACGGGCGAATAAAACCCGTGTACAAGGTCAACATCTGTGCAGGGGTAAAGAAAGTTCGGAGTCGACCCAGCACACCTACTCTCTTGGAAGCAGATTTCACAAGAGATGTAATATGTACTTTCCAAGATAAATCCCGAGAGAATGAAACCTCTAGCATGTTCAAGGATGATGCAGGACTGAGCTGGACATTATTAAACATTAGTGGGTAATCCTGAGGAAGATTTTGTCGCGTTGATAAGTGTAAGAACTGAGTATTTGATGCATTAAAAATAACAAGATTATTTTTACCCCAATCAGAGATACGAGCCAAATCAGACATTAGGTGTGCAATAGCCTCATCCCTTGTTTGTTGAAGTAACTGCTGAGATGGACGTTGCAGAAATCGAATGGAAAGGTGAAGGGTGGAATCATCAGCATAAGAGTGGATAGGGTTAGATGTACAGCTTAGAAGGTCATTGATGAATAAAAGAAAGAGAGTTGGTGATAGGACAGAGCCCTGAGGAACACCACTGTTGATAGGTCTAGGAGAAGAATGATGGCAGTCTACAACAGCGGATACAGAATGACCAGAAAGGAAGCTAGAGATGAAGGCACAGATAGAAGGATAGAAACCGTAAGAGGGCAGTTTGGAAATCAAAGATTTATGTCAGACTCGATTGAAAGCCTTTGAGATGTCAAGTGCAATGGCAAAGCTTTCGCCAAAGTCCCGAAAGGAGGATGACCAGGAGTCTGAAAGGTAGGTGAGAAGATCGCCAGTGGAGCGTCCCTGACGGAACCCATACTGACGATCAGAAAGAAGGTTGTGACAGGAAAGATGCTTTAAAATTTTTCTGTTAAGAACTGATTCATAAACTTTTGAGACACAGGATGTTAAAGCAATTGGACGATAGTTAGAGGGTTGGGAATGGTCACCCTTCTTTGGGACTGGCTGAATGAGAGCAAACTTCCAGCAAGAAGGAAAGGTACAAGTTGACAGACAAAGGCGAAAGAGTTTACCTAGGCAGGGTGTAAGCACAGAAGCACAGTTTTTGAGGACAACAGGAGGGACTCCATCAGGCCCATATGCCTTGTTAATATTGAGGCCCGTGATGACAGAAAATACATCAGCTGAAGAAATTTTAATGCCAGTCATGAGGAAGTCTGAGGGGGGAAGTGATGGAGGAACAGCACCGGAATCGTCTAAGGTGAAATTGGAGGAGAAAGTCTGAGCAAAGAGATCTGCTTTATCAGTACAAGAAATAGCTACAGAGCCATCAGAGTAGAAAAGACGAGGGAAGGATGATGAGGTAAAGTTGTTAGAAAGGTTTTGGGCAAGGTGCCAAAAGGAGCGAGAAGAATTCGAGTTGGAGAGTTGGGAACAATTAGCACGGATGAAATTATTTTTAGCACAGCGAAGAACAGACTTAGCATGATTCCGGGCAGAAACATAAAAAAGATGTGATTCAGGGGTGGGTTGGCTCCGGTACCTTTTAAAGGCCCTCTCTCTGTTGGGGACAGCATTAGAACAAGCGTGATTAAACCAAGGTTTTCTTGCATTAGTCAGAGGATATGAAAAAGGAATGTATGCTTCCATGCCCGAGAGTATAACCTCCGCCATGCGCAGGGCACACTCAGACGGCTCCCGGCCATGGAAGCAATAATCATTCCATGGAAAAGCAAACAACTACTGCCTGAGGGCCTCCCAATCTGCAGCTCCAAAGTACCACAGGCGGCGTTTCTTTGGAGGGTCCACAGGTTGTACTGGAGCAATAGGACAGGTTAAGGTAATAAGGTTATAATCGGAGGAGCCCAATGGAGAGAAAAGATGAACAGTGTAAGCAGAAGGATTAGTTGTTAGGAAAAGGTCAAGTATGTTGGAACTCTCTCCAAGGCGGTCAGGGACTCGGGTAGGGTGCTGTACAAGCTGCTCTAGGTCATTAAGGATAGAAAAGATGTAGGCTTGTTCACCAGGTGGATCAGTGAAAGGAGAAAAGAGCCAAAGGTGGTGGTGAACATTGAAATCTCCTAGAATGGAGATTTCAGAGAAAGGAGAAATGGATAGAATGTGTTCCATCGTAGGAGTAAGATAGTCAAAGAATTTTTGATAGTCGGTAGAATTAGGAGATAAGTAAACAGCACAGATATATTTAGTCAGAGAATGACAGAAGAGCCAAAGCCAGAGAGTAGAGAATTCAGAAGAATCAAGTTCAGGAACACGAGAGCAAGATAGATCGTTGCGTACATATACGCAACAGCCACCTTTGGCTTTGAAATGAGAATAGAGAAAGTAGGAGGATACAGAAAAGGGTTTGCTGTCAGTTGTCTCAGACAGCTGAGTCTCAGAAAGAAAGAGAAGGTGAGGTTTGGAGGAGAAGAGGAAGTGCTCAACAGAGCGAAAGTTAGAGGAAAGGCCGCGAATGTTACAGAAATGAAGAAGGAGTGAGTCAGACAGTGGTTCCAGGCAGCTCTTTGAGTCGTCACCGGGAGAGGGGCAGATGGTGGGGGCATTTATGGTTCCCCCCTCTGGGGACTCCGAGGCCCGATTTTCAGTAGCCATTTTTTAGAAAAAATTTGAAAAGGAAGTGTAGTGTGTAGCGTGTATGTAGTTTGGTGTTGACAGTTAGAGAAACTTGTATTGGAGAGCATGCTGGTCTACTCTCTGTGTTACTGAGACACTGAAAAAGTTCGCAAAGGGGGATGGTCAGGAACAAGTCCTGAGGGCTGATGAAACAGGAGCTCCAGCTCTCCCTGTCATCAGCTTTCCATCCTCCTTGGGAGTACTGCCCTGCTCAACTGGTGCTACAGTCTACCCCTCCTGTGAACCAAGTGTAATCGGCCTGCCTTAAGCCACTTGAGTGCAAGCATACAGTACTAGTATACGACACTGGTTCAACCACAGCACCCCTTGTCTACGCCAAAGTGGTCAGTGGCTTGGTAAACGCTTCCCAAACTTTTTACAACTTTGGTGGGAGACAAACCCGCACCTACCAGTGCGCGAGACGCACACTCTGCCACTGTACCACAGAAGTTCCATATATATCTATATCCATATACACACACACACACACACACACACACACACACACAGACATATATATACATTTATATAAGTAATCTCTCTACTATCCGGTTACATCACTATACGGACATCGTGGGCTGATGGCCGAAACCCAAAATTGCAATTTAAAAAAAAAACGAAAAAATCTGATTTTTCCGACCACGTCAGTTTGAATTTCCCGCATGCGCCGACTAGCTCCCTTCCTGCCCAATCCCCCTCCTCCTAGTTCTGTCTCAACTCCCATGAACGTGGACGGCTGTCCGATCGTTTGCTGTATTTTTGTTCTTGTTTAAATAATCAAAAGTCACAGTGCTAAGGATTAAGTGTAGTTAAACACTGGATCACTGGACATGCTTCAAGAGCAATTATAACCACTATAAAAACCTTAGAGGTGGGGGTAAACAAGGAGTAAACAACAATCATGGACATGTAAGTAAATATTGTCAACTGCAAAATATTTTCCATAATCACTTCTAAATCCTCATTCTCTGGTTACATTTTATTTACTTCATGCTTTGTGTCCCATATTTGAATGCACAGGCTGTGAAAGAGGTGATTTTCTCAGTGATTACCATATCTCTTACATACGTTCACTATCTAGTCAACTGGTGAACATTTTTGCCCCACACACCTCTAAATCATAATTTTTCTGGTTACATTTTATTTACTTCATGCTTTGTGTCCCATATTTGAGTGCATAGGCTGTGAAAAGGTGATTTTCTCAGTAATAATCATGTCTCCTCCTTACGTTCATTTTGTAGTCAGTTGGCGAACACCCCTGCCTTACTCACCTCAAATTCATCATTTTTGGGTTAAAATTCAATTAATTCATGCTCTGTGCCAATTATTTATGTAAATGGGGTCTTAAATAAGTGCTATGCATGTCCGGTAGGGAGGTAGGTAGGTGGTTTTCTGATTTAGGTTAGGTTAGGTTAGGGTCAAGAATGACCAGTGCTGTTGGTGAACAGTGAACACCTTTGCCATATCTAACTCTTTTTCTGGTAATAATTTATTTATTTGGTGCTTTGTATCCCAACCAACTCGAGAACACCCCTGCCTTACTCACCTCAAATTCATCATTTTTAGGTTAAAATTCGATTAATTCATGCTTTGTGCCAATTATTTATGTAAATGGGATCTTAATTAAGTGCTATGCATGTCCGGTAGGGAGGTAGGTAGGTGGTTTTCTGATTTAGGTTAGGTTAGGTTTGGTTAGAGTCAAGAATGACCGGTGCTGTTGGTGAACAGTGAACACCTTTGCTATACCTAACTCTTTTTCTGGTAACAATTTATTTATTTGATGCTTTTTATCCCATATTTTAGTACATAAGATGTGAGGAATGATGATTTTCATAGTGACTGCCACATCCAATACTTATTTACACTAAACTGCCAAGTTGTGAACATCTATGCCTTACTTACCTCAAAATCATCATTTTGGGTTAAAATTCAATGAATTCATGCTTTGTGTCCATTATTTAATGCATATGGTATGAGAAAGGGTGATTTTCATAGTGATTTCCATGTCTGATACTTACTTACACTTGCTGGCAAGTTGTGAGCACATATGCCTTACTCACCTCTAAATCATCATTTTTTGGTTAAAAATCAGTTAATTCATTCTTTGTGTGCATTATTTATGTGAAAGGGGACTTAAATAAGTGCTATGCATGTCCGGTAGGGAGGTAGGTAGGTGGTTTTCTGATTTAGGTTAGGTTAGGTTAGGGTCATGAATGACCAGTGCTGGAGCTTCAGGGCCACTATCCGGATAAGACCACTGTCCGGACATGCCTTTGGCTCTATTACGTCAGATAGTGGAGGGATTACTTATATGTACACACACACACACAAATACAGTATATATACAGTATATACTGTATATGTATATAAATATATATACATAATGTATATGTATATATATATGTATGGTGTGGGGAATATTTTTTATTTCTATTCATCTTCTTGTAGGATATTTGTGGGGTTATCACAATGATGTTACTGTTTCAGTATGTGTTTCTTTTGAGTTATTAAGTGAAATGAGAAATGGTTTCCTCTTCCTGCAGTAAATATCTTTTCTTTGCTTTGCTTGTCTCAATACCCCCGAATACCATTATTTGTCATGCAAATATCACTGAAAACAAGGGTAGAGAACCTGATACGTATAACAAATATAGCACTGAAATGTTATGTGATCCACTCAGTGTGACGACTTAATGGGACTCGGTCATACAACCATGATATTGTGAAATATCCATACATATCTATAATAAGTTTATTATTGCTAAATAACTAATAGGCAAACCCGCAGTATGTAGAGGAATTTACTAATGCATTAATCACACGTCCATAGCAAATTCTTGGGGAGGGAATGGCGGACAACAAACCACGTAACATATCTCTTCATCTTTCAAGCTCTATGCAATCAATAGTAGGTGGAATTATTTCAGTAAAATTATTCCGTGTTGTATTACCATATGTGCAATGATACTGTCCATCATTATTGTTTATATCCCCCCCCCATCTCATTTTTCATGATCTCTCATTTATAAGAAGCTGTTCCATTTTCAGCTTCACTGTGTTGGTAGGGCAATCTGACTCACCTGTCGTTCAGCAAGAGCAGAGTGGGCGAAACACCCTCCACCACAGGTGTCTCAGCGAATCATGCGTGCGATTGTACATGGCTTCAGGCCAATGAGAACTCACCCCTGAGCTGGCGTGAGGGGGAATCGGACCAACCCAGGCTGTGGGGGGCACCTCCCCCCTCTGGGCCGCCTCCATGCCACCCTCTACTCCACTCCCTCCTTGTCCTCCATCACCCTCCCACCCCTCCACGCACCTGCATCTCTCCCACCACCACCTGCGCCCCTTCCCACTCACTCGCGTCCCTCCTCCCATCCTGCTAGCTTTTCCCCACCCCATCCTTCCGTCCTTGTCCCTCACTACCCTTCCAACCCTCTACAGACCCCCGAGAGGTATCAAGCCTGATGTACGTAAGCGTTTGGTATTATTTCTACTTCTTCCCTAATTTACATATAATTACACCTCACTCTGCTCATTTCTCACATCGTACCTACCATTTTTCGTACGTACGTAGTTGGTGAATGGTATATGTTGTAATAAGTGTGATAAATGTGTAATGATAAGAAAGGACAGTAAGAGGAGATATTGGAAACAAATTATTGCTTTTTTTTCTTCTTTTCATATGCATGCACCTGCAGCATTATTCAATCTTATTTTGATGTCCTTGGTGGTTATAAACATTTATTTATGTCTGTGTTAGTTTTTGAAAGACTATGAGGCCTTCCAAAGCTGCTCCCCGCACCTGTTTTATCTCCCCACACCTACAAACACACCTGTTTTCATGGTTGGTATAATAAATTCCATTGAAATGGAGTTTCCACAAGAGAATTTGGTTGTTGCCAAAATTGTAATGATAAGTGTGATAAATGTGTAATGATAAGTTAGGACAGTAAGAGGAGAAATCGTAAAGAAATTATTGCTTTCCCCCCCCCATTTCATATGCATGCTTCTAAAGCATTATTCAACTTTATTTTGATGTTCTTGATGATTATAAACATTTATGTATGTCTGTGTTAGTTTTTGAACGACTAAGGGACCTTGTAGGGCTACTCCCCACACTGTTTTATCTCCCCACACCTACATACACAACTGTTTTCATCGTTGGTGTGACAGATCCCTTTGAAATGTAGGGTTTCCACAAGAGAATTTGGTTGTTGCCGAAATTCTTCTCCCCAAGTACCACCAAGGCCTTGTAGGCCTACTCCCCACACTAGTTATCTCCCCATACCTACATACACACCTGTTTTCATGGTAGATGTTACAAAACACACTGAAGTGCTTTCTTTTCATACGAAAAGCTGGTTATTTCCAATCCCCGTACCTATAGGCCTACTCTCCACAGCCTACTTTCTCTCCCCACAACCTAGTAATCTCCCCACACCTACATACACCTGTTTTCCAGGTTGAAGTGACAAAACACTTTGAAATTACCTGTTTCAATAAGAAAAGTAGGTAGTTATCAAAATTTTCATGTTTTCGGAGGGGTAACTACTACAAATTTTTTTGAACTTTGAGACGCACTTGCACGGTAACCATTAGGCTTACGGGGGTGTGGATTGCGTTGTCATGTGTGTTAATTCTTCCTCTTTAGCCAGAATGCAATCAATTTGCCCATGGTTAAAGTCGCCAAAACACCCCAAAATTGCGGTTGTGGGAGGTACCCTGCCTGAAACAAATGCGGTCTTTAGAGATTAAATAGACCTTGCCAGGTGACTTGACGTTGGGTTCTCTCTCTCTCTATCAGAGCTTGGCACCTCTGCAATCACTTCCACAATCTGCAGTTTTCGCAATAGCGGACCACATGATTTCAGTTGCGGAATTGCAATTGCGGCACACTTATCCAAAACTTGAGGTACTGCATTGTGGAAATACTTCCGCAATCACAATCCTATCCGCAAACTCCAACGTGGCAGTTAGTACAGGCTACAGCATGACTCACAAATATCAAGCTTGAACAGGATTCCTGGCCAGCAGCGGCGGCAGGCGAGGCGTCGCTGCATCAGTTAGCAGTAGAGATGGCCGATACCAGGAGAACTGATTTGATACAATACGGCATAATATACTATGAGCCAGCATAGCAGTAAATTTTGTGGAACGCATAGCTAATCATGCACAGTTCTTCCACAATTTGACAGATGATGATCTTAAGGGCTAATGCAATGGTGACCACTGAAAATACTTTTTTAGGGTCTTACCGAGTTATTATCCACAAAAGAAAGCACATTTCTATGAAATATCTATTTAAGTTCCATGGACTGCATTCTGTTGCTGGTCAGATTGCTTTTTCCAAGTGGCACAAAGGCTGTTTCTTTTCCTTGTAATATTATTTTTGTAATAAAGGATATGTAGTGATGCCTACTTCTTCCTTAGCCTTTATCAATCTTTTTCTGTGTCTGCACTCCTCTCTATTTTTCCCATCTTTCCTGTCACTTCTTATTGCTTTTCTTTCATTTACAGGTGGCTTTACATTGAGTGACAAGCCAAATGGTTTCCTGTATGCCAAGAAACCATTTACAATGCTGGGTGGTACCATATAACCAAACCACACGTGCTCCCTACGAGTCAACAAGTGAGTTGGTGGAGGGTTAGTGCCCCTCCCGGTAAAACAAATACGGTCGACCCTCGATTATACACCACGAATCAACAGACTTTGGAAGTAATGGACAGTATCTGCTGGCAGAAAATCACTCCTGACACCAATCTCTCTCTCTCTCTCTCTCTTTTTTTTTTTAAATTACAGGTACACTCACAAAACGAGCTCCACCTGCCTCTGCCCCAGCTCCCAACCCTCCCCCATACCCATACAATACCCATCCCCCCACTCATCATTCTTAACTGGCAGTTATATCTCAAGCTAATCCCGTACTTTACACTCATAGTCACATTGCGAATACACAAACAAAACACAAGGACATGTAAAAAGAATATAAGTATGAACACTGCAGGAAAAAATTAATCCACTATAACTTTGACAGTAAAACAATAACGTTGACAACGGCAATACCAGGTCTCATGCGATTGGTGCTTGCGTGCGGACGTGTCTGTGTCTATGTGTTTGGGTGCCTGTGTGTGTGTGTGTGTGTGTGTATTTACCTAATTGTGATATACAGAAGATGAGCTACGTTCGTGGGGTCCCGTCTCTTTTTCTAAATAAGTCAAATTTTGCTTTAAACTCGTTTAAGTTTTTAGACTGGATGATCTCTTTGTCCAGGCTATTCCACAGGTCTATGCATCTATAAGGAAAGCTATATTTCTTGATGTCCTTCAAGCAGATTGGCTTCTTTAGTTTCATTCTGTGTCCTTTTGTTACCCTCTCATCCCACACGAACAGATTTTCTCTGTCAATTTTATCTACTCCTATCATGGTCCTGAACACTGCAATCACGTCACCCCTCACTCTCCTTTCTTCTAAGGAAGGCAAATCCAGCCTTTCTAGCCTCTCTCTGTACAACAAATCTGCATCTTGGTTGCTGTTCTTTGTATTCTTTCAATCTTGGTTATATCTTTCTTTTTGTGTGGGGACGACACTACTGCTGCATATTCTAACCTGGGGCGGATCATGGTCACTATCAGTTTTTCATCATCTCCTCATCCACGTAATGAAATGCCACTTTTATATTGGTCAAGAGTTTATATATCTCTCTGACTATCTTATGTGTTTTTCAAGTGACAAACTATCCTGGACCAGCACTCCTAAATCTTTCTCTTCTCTCGCTTTTGTGATTGGTTCATTAACCATTATATAATTCAGTGATGGTCTCTTGGTGCTTTTACCCATTTCCAATATTTTACATTTATTTGCATTGAATTTCATTTCCCACACCCGGCTCCAATAATGTATCCTATCCAAATCCTCCTGCAGCATTTTACAGTCCCCTTCAACCTCTACCTTCCTCAAGATCTTTGCATCATCAGCAAACAGACTTGCATGATTGTTCACTCCATCTACCATATCATTTACGTAAATCACGAACATTACTGATGCCAACACCGAGCCCTGTGGGACACCACTTGTTACTTCTCTCCATCCAGATGTCCTGTTCTTTATTACTGTCCTCATTTGTCTGTCACTCAAAAAGTCTCTCATCCATTCTAGGGGGTTACCCTTCAGTCCTCCTATATGCTCTAATTTCCACATTAGTCTCTTATGGGGTAACTTGTCATGGGCCTTCTCCAAATCTAAATACAGTATATACTGTATACTGGTATATATAGTATATATTTACAGTAAACCCTTGATAAGCCGAACTTTTAGAAGCCGGAATCTTCAGTTAGCCAAACTCAGGCCGAGACCATGTATGACGTATGAAAGTAGGCCGAAATGCGAAAGTAGGGGGAGAAATGGCGCCATGCAGACTCGTGGCGCCAGTCTGCTGCTTGCTTTTGGAGATAGTAGTTGCACCATTCTTACTGTCATTTAGTGCTGAACAGTGCTCTCCTTTTGCCTTCTGCCTTGCCATGGAAGGTTCATAGCTTAAAAGAAGTGATACTGGCACCTCTAGTCGTAAAGGAATGAAGCTTAAAAAAAAAAAAATGTGCGCGTGTGACAGTGTAGTGATCATGATTAAAGTTCAGTACTATTATTACTGAAAGTGTTACATTGCAGTCTATTACAGTGATTACATTTAAATTTGGTTCTTAATATAGAGTGAAATAAATACTGGGTACTGTTTAGAATTTACGTTAAAGAATGAACTAACCCACCTCCACCAACTCCATCTCCAAAACAAAACAAACTGCCAAACTTCGAAGAATCTACTGCGTTTAACGAAAGATGTTACATTGCAGTCTATTACAGTGATTACATTTAAGTTTAGTTCTTAATATAGAGTGAAATAAATACTGGGTACTGTTTAGAATTTACGTTACAGTATGAACTCAACCACCTCCACCACCTCTGTCTCCAAAACAACACAAACTGCCAAAGAATCTACTGCTTCTAACGAAAGGTGTTACACTGCAGTCTATCATAGTGATTACATTTAAGTTTAGTTCTTAATATAGAGTGAAATAAATACTGGGTATTTTTTAGAATTTACGTTCAAGTGTGAGTTAAACCACCACTTCCACCTCCGTCTCCAAAACAAACCAAACTGCTGACGATCTTCTGCGTCTGACGAAAGGCAAATTATGTGCACTGAATTCTTTCTTTTTTTTCTTTCTTTATTAATTTATACACTGTATATGCTTCTTTACTTTAGTGTTAAGAAGACAAGTAATAAGTATTGTTATTGCAATTTTGGGGGGTGAAAATCCATCCTCCAACACACGTTACCGACAGTCGGTACTGCCTCTGTGAATGATTTTCTACCAATTAACCACTTCAGTACTGTGACGTCTATTTCTACTTTATTTATGCTTCCTCCAGCCGATTTTATGGCACTCAGGACTGGACTCACATACTGAAGGGGCTAACGAAGGCTGTACCAACCCCGTGCACTTCCACAGATCCAACCTACACTGACTAAAATTGTCTGGTGGCAGCAAGAACAAAATGAAAATACACCCAGCACTGAAGGGGTTAAATGTATATTAAATGCACTATATTGTTTTTTGTCATAACTAATTTATTTATATATGCTTCTTTAATTTAGTGTTAAAAGGACAAGCAATAGGTAATGTCTTAGCAATTTTGGGGGGGTGAAAATTCGGTAAGCCGGAAAATTCGGTAATTCGAACCACGGTAGAGCCCCATATAGTTCGGCTTATCAAGGGTTTACTGTATATATAAATACAGTAATCCCCCCACTATCCATTGTAACAGAGCCAAAGGCATGACCGGAAAGTGGTCTTGTCCGGAAAGTGGCCCTGAAGCTCCAGCACTGGTCATTCCTGACCCTAACGTAACCTAACCTAAATAAAAAAAACAGCTACCTACCTCCGAACCAGACATGCATAGCACTTATTTAAGTCCCCTTTCACATAAATAATGGACACGAAGCATGAATTAATTGAATTTCAACAAAAAAAATGATGATTTTGTGATGAGTAAAGCATAAATGTTCAACACTTGCCAGCATAGTGTAAGTTTTTTTTTTTTTTTTTTTTTTTTATGCATGGAAGAAGGAACCAAAGGCCACGGGCCTGCATACTGTTCCTTCCAAGAAAAAACAAAAACAGTACAAAAGAGAGCCAAATTCAAGATCCATTCATTTCGAGATGCCAGGACACATTGCGTTTGAAAGATTGGAGATCATAGGAAGTAGGGAATACAGACAGAGGGAGACAGTTCCAGAGTTGACCAGATGCATAAATGAAGGACTGGGAGTAACGGTTAACTCTTGCATTAGAGAGTTGGACAGAAAAGGGATGAGAGTTCGTTGCTAGACGGGTACTACGTGCCCGTCATAGAGGTGGAGGGATGCAAGCAGACAGTTCAGAGGAACAGTGACCGTTGAAGTAGCGATAGAAGAGAGATAAAGAAGCAACAGTGCGGCGAAGAGACAAAGGTTGAAGGGAATCAGTAAGAGGAGGAGAGTTAATGAGACGAAAAGCCTTTGACTCCACCCTATTGAGAAGAACTGCATGTGGGGAGCCTCCCCACACATGAGAGTTATACTCCATACACGGGCGAATAAAACCCGTGTACAAGGTCAACATCTGTGCAGGGGTAAAGAAAGTTCGGAGTCGGCCCAGCACACCTAATCTCTTGGAAGCAGATTTCACAAGAGATGTAATATGTTCTTTCCAAGACAAATCCCGAGAGAATGAAACCCCTAGCATGTTCAACGATGATGCAGGACTGAGCTGGACATTATTAAATAATAGTGGGTAATCCTGAGGAAGATTTTGTCGGGTTGATAAGTGTAAGAACTGAGTTTCAGATGCATTAAAAATAACAAGATTATTTTTACCCCAATCAGAGATATGAGCCAAGTCAGACATTAGGTGTGCCATAGCCTCATCCCTTGTTTGCTGAAGTAACTGCTGAGATGGGCGTTGCAGGAACAGAATGGAAAGGTGAAGGGTGGAATCATCAGCATATGAGTGGATAGGGTTACATGTACAGCTTAGAAGGTCACTGATGAATAAAAGAAAGAGAGTTGGTGATAGGACAGAGCCCTGAGGAACACCACTGTTGATAGGTCTAGGAGAAGAACGATGGCCGTCTACAACAGCAGCTATAGAACGACCAGAAAGGAAGCTACAGATGAAGGCACAGATAGAAGGATAGAAACCGTAGGAGGGCAGTTTGGAAACCAAAGATTTATGCCAGACTCGATCGAAAGCCTTTGAGATGTCAAGCGCAATGGCAAAGCGTCCCTGACGGAACGCATACTGACGATCAGAAAGAAGGTTGTGACAGGAAAGATGCTTTAAATTTTTCTGTTAAGAACTGATTCATAAACTTTTGAGAGACAGGATGTTAAGGCAATTGGACGATAGTTAGAAGGTAGGGAATGATCACCCTTCTTTGGGACTGACTGAATGAGAGCAAACTTCCAGCAAGAAGGAAAGGTACAAGTTGACAGACAAAGGCGAAAGAGTTTACCTAGGCAGGGTGTAAGCACAGAAGCACAGTTTTTGAGGACAACAGGAAGGACTCCATCAGGCCCATATGCCTTGTTAATATTGAGGCCAGTGATAGCAGAAAATACATCAGCTGGAGAAATTTTAATGCCAGTCATGAGGAAGTCTGAGGGGGGAAGTGATGGAGGAACAGCATCGGAATCGTCTAAGGTAGAACTGGAGGAGAAAGTCAGAGCGAAGAGATCTGCTTTATCAGAAGAAGAAATAGCTACAGAGCCATCAGAGTAGAAAAGAGGAGGGAAGGATGATGAGGTAAAGTTGTTAGAAAGGTTTTGGGCAAGGCGCCAAAAGGAGCGAGAAGAATTCGAGATGGAGAGTTGGGAACATTTAGCACGGATGAAATTATTTTTAGCACAGCGAAGAACAGACTTAGCACGATTCCGGGCAGAAATATAAAAAAGATGTGATTCAGGGGTGGGTTGGCTCCAGTACCTTTTAAAGGCCCTCTCTGTTGCGGACAGCATTAGAACAAGCGTGATTAAACCAAGGCTTTCTTGCATTAGTCAGAGGATATAAAAAAGGAATGTATGCTCCCATGCCTGAGAGTATAACCTCCGTAATGCGCAGGGCACACTCAGATGGCTCCCGGCCATGGAAGCAATAATCATTCCAAGGAAAATCAAAGAACTACTGCCTGAGGGCCTCCCAATCCACAGCTCCTAAGTGCCACAGGCGGCATTTCTTTGGAGGGTCCACAGGCTGTACCGGAGCGATAGGACAGGTTAAGGTAATAAGGTTATGATCGGAGGAACCCAATGGAGAGAAAAGATTAACAGTGTAAGCAGAAGGATTAGTTGTTAGGAAAAGGTCAAGTATGGTATGTTGGAACTCTCTCCAAGACGGTCAGGGACACGGGTAGGGTGCTGTACAAGCTGCTCTAGGTCATTAAGGATAGAAAAGATGTAGGCTTGTTCACCAGGTGGATCAGTGAAAGGAGAGGAGAGCCAAAGGCGGTGGTGAACATTGAAATCTCCTAGAATGGAGGTTTCAGAGAAAGGAGAAATGGACAGAAGTTGTTCCATCGTAGAAGTAAGATAGTCAAAGAATTTTTGATAGTCAGTAGAATTAGGAGATAAGCAAACAACACAGATATATTTAGTCAGAGAATGACAGGAGAGCCGAAGCCAGAGAGTAGAGAATTCAGAAGAATCAAGTTCAGGAACACGAGAGCAAGATAGATCGTTGCGTACATATACACAACAGCCACCTTTGGCTTTGAAATGAGAATAGAGAAAGTAGGAGGATACAGAAAAGGGTTTGCTGTCAGTTGTCTCCGACAGCTGAGTCTCAGAGAGAAAGAGAAGGTGAGGTTTAGAGAAGAGGTGGTGCTCAATAGAGCGAAGTTAGAGGAAAGGCCGCGAATGTTACAGAAATGAAGAAGGAGTGAATCAGACAGTGGTTCCAGGCAGCTCCGAGAGTCGTCACCGGGAGAGGGGCGGATGGTGGGGGCATTTATGGTCCCCCCCTCTGGGGACTCCGAGGCACGATTTACAGTCGCCATTTTTTTTTTTTTAATTTGAAAAGGAAGTGTAGTGTGTAGCGTGTACGTAGTTTGGTGCTGAAAGTTAGAGAAACTTGTATTGGAGAGCATGCTGGTCTACTCTCTGTGTTACTGAGACACTGAAAAAGTTCAGCAAAGGGGGATGGTCAGGAACAAGTCCTGAGGGCTGATGAAACGGGAGCTCCAGCTCTCCCTGTCATCAGCTTTCCATCCACCTTGGGAGTACTGCCCTGCTCGACTGGTGCTAGAGTCTACTCCTACAGTTTACAGAATGCAAGTAAGAGACATGATAATCACTGAGAAAATCACCTTTTTCACATCCTATGCACTCAAATATGGGACACAAAGCATGAAGTAAATAAAATGTAACCAGAGAATGAGGATTTAAAAGTAATTATGGAAAATATTTAGCAGCTGACAGTGTACTTACATGTCCATGATGGTTGTTAATAAATATTACCCCCAATTCATAAATGCTCTCGAAGCATGAACAGTAATCCAATGTTTAACTGCACTTAATCCTTAGCACTGTGAATTATGATTGTTTAAACAAGAACGAATAATACCGCAAACGATTCCGACAACTGTTTCCTCTTCATGGGAGTTGTGAGAGAACTGGCAGGATAGGGGAGCATGGGATAGGAGCTAGTCGGCGCATGGGGGAAATTCAAACTGACACGGTGAAAAAAAAAAGGATTTTTTTATCTTTTTTTTTTTTTTC
>JAGKTI010000130.1:147613-183997 GCA_018397915.1 Birgus latro
AAAATTAAATTGCAAGCAGGAAATTATGATTAACATTTAGGGTAATTTCTTAACACATTAACAGCATGATGAAAACAGGTTAGGCATGAAAATCTTTATGGTAACCATAGGTTAGGTTAGGTTAGGTTAGGACATGAAATTAACTGCTTCCACCTTTTTTCTAGCTGTTTTACTTAAGAACCATGCATGGAAAAATTAAATCGCAAGCAGGAAATTATGATTAACATTTAGCGTAATTTCTTAACACATTAACAGCATGATGAAAACTGGTTAGGCATGAAAATCTTTATGGTAACCATAGGTTAGGTTAGGTTAGGACCGGACATGAAATTCACTGCTTCCACCTTTTTTCTAGCTGTTTTACTTAAGAATCATGCATGGGAAAATTAAAGTGCAAGCAGGAAAGTATGAATAACATTTAGGGTAATTTTTTAACACATTAACAGCATGATGAAAACAGGTTAGGCATGAAAATCTTTATGGTAACCATAGGTTAGGTTAGGTTAGGACCGGACATGAAATTAACTGCTTCCACCTTTTTTCTTGCTGTTTTACTTAAGAACCATGCATGGGAAAATTAAACTGCAAGCAGGAAATTATGATTAACATTTAGGGTAATTTCTTAACACATTAACAGCATCATGAAAACAGGTTAGGCATGAAAATCTTTATGGTAACCATAGGTTAGGTTAGGTTAGGACCGGACATGAAATTCACTGCTTCCTCCTTTTTTCTAGCTGTTTTACTTAAGAACCATGCATGGAAAAATTAAATTGCAAGCAGGAAATTGTGATTAACATTTTTAGTAATTTTTTAACACATTTACAGCATGAAGAAAACAGGATAGGCATGAAGTTAGGGTACTTACAAACAAGAAGCTGTCATCCTGATGTAATAACCCACTCTATCATCTCAGACTCTGACAGGAAGACCTTGCACCTGACACACCTTTCCACTTGAGAATCACCAGCACTTATCACGAACACTTTCCACAACATTTTTTTTTTATAACTGGAATCACATCACTTCACTGCACTGTACATAACAGTAAATTCCCATGTGGTCTAGTGACGATCATCACACACATGATGAAGAAGGTGAAAAGCAGTATCAAGCACTGTAGGAGGTAGGGTATCACCACAAAAGCAATCACTTCGGCCGCCATTGTCGGAGGTGTTCAGGAGGCAGTAATGGCGACCGACAGACAGGCGCCACGAGCGTAAACATGGCCGATCGGCGCGGGCGGGAAATTCAAACTGACGCGGTCCCAAAAAATTGAAAATTTTCCGATTTTTTTCAATTTTTTTGGCATTTTGGGGGTTGGGCAGCCCACAATATCCGAATAGTGAGTATGACCGAGTACTGGACATCCGAATAATAGAGGGATTACTGTATTGACATCCAGTTGTCAAAACTTTCGTCATTCTTTCGCGAGTGATTGTCTTTATGTACAGACAATGACAATGCATTCCTCTAAGCGATAATTTCTGAATTATCGCTTCTGCCTCCCTGCCGTTGCTCGGCCACACCCCTTTCGCACGTTCCTCACGTCGGACACTCGAAAACACAGTCAGTCTGTCCCTTAGTCACGGAGAGTGTGGGTATGCTGTGTACAAAGCTCGAGTGGGTCTCTTTTCTTAGCGATTTCAGGTCTCAGCTGTTTCAGCATGTATTCCCGAAGCTTCCACCAGCTTGGTGATCGACTAGAGCAGCGACGGTCTCATCCATACCGATTAGTATTTTCTTTTGTTTTTCCTAGGCTTAAGTTTTTGGTTATTTAGCTATTTGTCTAAGTGTTTGAGTGACTGCATTTCCCTTTCTTTGATTTGAATTGATTCATGTAACGTAAATTTATTTTCTTGTATTCAATAAATTTACAGTTTGTTTTCTTGAGCTTTGTTAAATGTAACAGTCGTGTTTGATTTTCCCACATATTTAGTACACTTTTGCTACTCCATGTTAGCACAACTTATATTAATCACGACTGGTACGTAGGCCAGCTTTTGGTATTAATTCTTAAATCCATTGTGCTAGCTAGGAGTTTGGCTCAGCCAAGATCCTGTTTATTATTATTATTATTATTATTTTTTGAATGTTAAGGGGAGAAATTAACTTTCTCAGAGGCCAACAGTACAATAATACAGCCTACTTGAGCGTTTAGTCTCTGCTGTGTACTGTTGAGAAAGTCTATAAATTCTCGACTCTAGAGAACTGGCGAAGTAAGCCAGCATAAAAGTGAAATCGCTACTTGATTTCACGAGTCAATTCTCTCGTGGTAATCGACTTGATAGTTGTTCCTAGCACACATAGCTATACATTGTATACTTTGTTATACAATATTGCATTTTCCCCCTGACACCCACCCTAGGGCAGGGTGAAGAGTAGAAATATCCAGACAGCCAAAGTCTGCCCAATCTGATGGGTCACGCTTCCATTCACTCATCATTCAAGGCCTCGGAATCCTGGCTCTATCTGATATGCCAAAACATTCTGTAGCCTCACATAAATGTATCCAATAGAGTCAATCTGAACGCTGTCATGTTAAAAAGGAGTGCCAAGTCCCTGATCATGCACTTCTTCTCACAACATTCATCCACCCAAACTCGATCTCTTTTCAGTCCCCTAGCCTCACCAACTTCCATACCTCTCTTTCTCACACACTCTTCCACCACATCTCTCCACCTTCTCCTTGGCCTACCTCACCTCAGCCCTCTTTCAAATTCACTCAGATGTAACTTTCTCACCACTCTATTGTTATCCATCCTCTCCACATGACCATACCACCTCAGCACACTCTCTTCGATTCTGGTGTCCACAGACTTCCTCATCATCATCTTCATTTAGTGTCCTTCTCTTCCCAGTTCCAGGGTTGGATGTGATACAAGTCATCTCCATCTATCTCTGTCCTCCGCATCTTCTTCTATTTAAACGTCTCATATCTTTAATAACCACTTGCCTCCAAGTTCTCTTTGGTCTTATCTCCCGCTCTCCTCTGTGCACATGACCGAACCATCTCAATCTCATTCTCTGAATCCTATCCTCTATGCTCTCCACTCCACACCTTCTTCTCACCTCCTCATTTGACACTCTATCTCTCCACCTAACTATTGCCATATACCTCAGCATTCTGCGACCACAAATCAACGGGAGCCTCTCCAAATTTGCTGTCAGTGCCCATGTCTCTGCTGCATACAACAGCACAGGTCTGATGCAGGCGCAGCAGATCCTTGCGCGGTGAACCTGCGGTACCCCCTGGTTCACTAACAGACTGGCCAACTCTCTTCACTTTCTCCAGGCACTTGTGATCCTGGTCCTCATTGCCGCCTCTGCTCCGCCCTCACAGCTCATGGTGTCACCAAGATAGCACAACTGGTCTACAACCTCCAACACACCACCCTCCACTGCTACCTCCTGTGGTCTCACTACTGGCCATCTAACACAAGCTGGGCACCTGAAGTTCCCTCCAGCTCTCCTTATATTCCTGAGTCCAGAGTATCTGCCATGGCATCATCACTCTGAGCAACCTAAACACCACACAGAGATGACACCTACTCCCCCTCCACACACTCCGCTTGAATACCTTCCTCAGACTTCCTCACTCCGCATCTTTCACGAATAACACTATTTCATATCTTATGCACTCTCTGAACCCCACATACATTCCTCAGCAGTCCAAGCTCCACTGCTCTCACTCTTGACTTCTCATTTTCATACCACACCATAGTCTCAGAGCCATATCTTAAAGCTGGCACTAAAACTCCTTCATGTAAGCCTCGCACAGCTGCAACACTCAAGCCTCTGATTCTTATCAAGGCCTTCATAGCACCAGCTACTTTGAACCTCTTTTGCACATTTTCCTCTCTTTTCTATCACTGCACCCAGGTAGCTGAACTCTCACCAATTCCAGTCTCTCTTCATTCACCGTAAATTCACACTGGGAGTCACCTTCTCTCTCGATTACCATCACTTTACTGTTTTCTATATTTACTCTCAAGGCACAATGCTCACAGACATCAGCAAAACTGTGCACTAGTCTACCAAGTTCTTGTCTGGTATTTGCAAGTAGCACTGCATCATCAGCATACAACAAATTTGAGATATTCCATCCAACACCATTCATTACCAATGCCATCCCTCTCTCCATTACTTGTGTTTTTACTTCTCTCATCATCCCATCCATATATATATTGAACAACCATGGGGACATCACACAACCTTGTCGCACACCCATAATGATCGTGAACCATTCACTTAGATGCCCATTTACCCTTACATATGCCTAACTACCATACCAAAAACTCGACAGCATTTAGCAGCTTACCATCTACACCGTACATGAGCTAAACCTTCCACAACCCTTCTCTGTCTTCTTTGTCGTATGCTTTTCCGAGACCCACAAATGCCATAGACAGCTTATAGTCCTTCTCACAAGCCATCTCCACTATCTGTCTTACTGCAAATATCTGATCCACATATCCTCTGCCACTCCTAAAGCCAACCTGTTCATCACTCGCTAGGACTTCTGATATCTCTCTTACTCTCTGTATAATAATTCTTCCATATACTGACTATGACTTACAAATACAAGAATCAAAGAAGGTCTGAGGACAGTAAATCACCCAGGGGGTTTAGAATGGGTTCATGGAATGTGGGAAATTTGAGGAGAGGAGCGGGGGAAGTCGTTGAGGCATTCAGTTGGAGTTGGATGGACGTGGAATGTTTGCAGGAGGTCCGGTACAAGAGTGGATCAGCCAGAAAGTTTGTTGGGAAGGATTGCTACAATAAGTTGTTTTGGCCGGGAAAACTGATGGATATGGGGGTGTGGGGGTATTGGTTGCGGAGAAATGGGTGAAATATGTTATGAATGTTATGAGAGTAAGTGACAGGATATTAGTAGTGAAAATTTTGATCGGTAGGAAAATGACTGCAATTATATCGGCATATGCTCCACAGGCAGGATTGGATGACGCAGAGAAGGATAGATTTTGAGATGATTTAATACGTGTAGTAGGTGTTATGAGGTAGTTGTTCTGGAAGGGGATTTAAATGGTCAAGTGGGTGATGCAGCTCAAGGTTATGAAGGAGTCCAGGGAGGATGTGCATATGGTGTGAGGAATGCGGAAGGGGAAAGAATACTCGGGTTTGGGGAGGCTATGGATATGATTGTGTGCAACACACATTTTATAAAAAGAATGAGTCGTTTGA
This sequence comes from Birgus latro, assembly GCA_018397915.1. Taxonomy (NCBI): domain Eukaryota; kingdom Metazoa; phylum Arthropoda; class Malacostraca; order Decapoda; family Coenobitidae; genus Birgus; species Birgus latro. The sequence goes on from JAGKTI010000130.1 coordinate 152,819, forward strand.
TTACGTACGAGTCCGGAGGAAAGAGCAGTAAGATAGATTATTTTCTCGTCAGGAGGGTTAATAGGAGGTTAGTGAGGGATGTTAAAGTTATAGGAAGTGAGGAGTGTGTGCAGCAGCACAAACTATTGATTTGTGACATGGTGCTTAAAGACATGATTGTGTACAATACACATTTTATAAAAAGAATGAGTCGTTTGATTACGTATGAGTCCAGAGGAAAGAGCAGTCAGATAGATTATTTCCTGGTCAGGAGGGTTGATAGGAGGTTAGTGAGGGATGTTAGGAGGTTAGTGAGGAGTGTGTGCAGCAGCACAAACTATTGATTTGTGACATGATGCTTAAAGAACGAGTGATGAGAAGGAGGACACATGTGCCTAAGAGGAAAATATGGAAGCTGGGAAACCAATTAGTAAGGGATGCCTTTTATAGTGAGATGAGGAGAGTGGTGGCTGAAAAGGGAGCCATAGATAGAGGCGTTAATGAACAGTATAGAGCCCTTAAGAACCGATGCAATATGTGGTTCGACAAGAGGCCCACCAAGACATGAAGTAACTTGGTGGTGGGATGAGGGTGTAGAAGCTGCAGTTAACCACTTAACCCCGGGCTGTCACATTCATGACGCTTGGTGGCAATGACTCGAGCTGTGGGCCGTCAGTTGGGTGCCTCTGTTTTCTGTTTGATTAGCTGGGGCCTTCAAAATATAAATATATATGAAAAAATGTAGGTGAGTCCTGAGTACTATTTATATCACTCAGGCAAGTTTGGGCCTATATTTTATAAAAATAAGTCAGAGCGCGAATTGCCACCGGCTGGAAGTGCCAGGACCGCCTCACACAACCCCGCGGTTTAGTGGTTAAGGAGAAAAGAAGGCTTTTCCGGGAATGGAAGAAGGGTGGTAACAGGGAGGAGTACTTGGCTGCCAAGCGCAGGGCTAGAAGAGAGGTATACAGGGCGAAGTCTGAGTCACAGAGACTTTTACTTGATAATCTAAATCATGGGGAAAGGAAAAATATGATTTTTAGGGTGGCAAATCAGGTGAAGAGGGATAATCAGGACATTGTAGGTGAGCAGTGTGTGAAGAATGATGAAGGAAAGGTAGTGGTGAACAGTGGGGATATTAAAGATGCATGGAGACAGCATTATAACCGGTTGTTGAATGAGGAGTATGACTGGGATAGGGAAGGTTTGGGGCCAGCAGATCCAGTGTTTGGGCCCTTGGCCTTTGATGTGCGCTGCTACTGTGAGTGAGGCAATAGGCAGGATGCGGGTGGGGAAGGCGGCAGGTGTGTCTGGGTTGACTGCTGAAATGTTGAAGGTTTCAGGAGATACTAGAGTGAGGTTAGTCAATGACCTGATAAATATGATTATATATGAGTGTTTTGTCCCAGATGATTGGCTGAAAAGTGTAATTGTAAATGTGTACAAAGGGAAGGGTGATGCCCTGGAAAGGGGAAATTACAGAGGTATAAAGCTCTTAGATCAGATAATGAAAGTAATGGAGAGAGTTCTAGAAGGTATGATTAGAGAAACAGTTTGGGTTTATGCCAGGCAGGGGGACCACTGATGCCATATACATTGTTCGACAGCTTCAGGAAAAATATATTGGAAAGAAGAGGGAATTGTATTTTGTTTTTGTTGATTTGGTAAAGGCCTTTGACAGAGTCCCTAGAGAGGTGGTGAAGTGGGCAATGAGAAAGCTAGGGTTGGAAGAGTAGCTGGTTAGGGTGGTTATGGCCATGTATGTGGGCGCTCGCACCCAGGTAAGAGTGAATGGAGCTTTGAGTGATGAGTTTTCTGTGAATGTTGGTGTGCATCAGGGGACAGTTTTGAGTCCCTTGTTGTTTATCATGGTACTTGAAGCCCTCTCACATGACTTCAGAGATGGACTCCTGTGGGAGATGCTGTATGCTGATGATTTGGTGTTGACTGCAGAGAATGAAAAGGAGGCGGAGGAAAGATTTAAGATATGGAGAGATGGTATGGGGCACAAGGGCTTAAGGGTAAATGCAGATAAAACAAAAGTGATGATATCTAGGGTTGGTGGAGGTACAATCAGTTTGCCACGAGGTGTGGGAAGTAATTCCACCTTGTGCAGTGTTTGTGATAAATGGGTGCACAAGAGATGTAGTGGTATTAGAGGTAGACTGCCAGATAATGCTGATTTTATGTGTGTGATGTGTCGGGAAGAGCAGGTGGAGAATGTTAGGCGTGAAAGGATTGAACTTGCTGGTGAGTCTATTGAGTGTGTGGAAGAGGTTTGTTATTTGGGAGACATGTCATGTGCCGGAGGTGGGGCTGGAGCTAGCTTGGTTGCTAGGGTGAGAAGTGGCTGGAAGAAGTTTAGGGAGCTGTTGCCTCTCCTGACATTGAGAGGACTCTCTTTACGTGCTAATGGGTCTTTGTATGCAGCATGTGTTAGGAAAGTGATGCTGTATGGTAGTGAGACCTGGGCAGTAAAGGAAGAGGATATTCGCAGGCTTAAACGTACAGAAATGACAATGATTAGGTGGATGTGCAGTGCGTCCCTGCGTGCAAGGCCTGGGGGGGCTGGGTTTATGATGGAAGAGTTAAGAGGTAGGATGGGACTGAAGTGTATTGGTGTTGTGATAAGGAGAGGTAGGCTGAAGTGGTTTGGACATGTGGAGAGAATGGGGGATGATAATTGGGTGCAGAGGGTGAGAAGTGTTAATACTGGGGGAGGGGTTGGGAGGGGTAGACCGAGAAAGACATGGGACGAGGTCATTAAGTGTGACCTCAGAGTCAACCCGAGGAATCCCATTGACTTATGGGTACGTACGTCGCAGCGTTTCGTCACAGCTACACCCATCAATGTAAGGGTACATCGTGCAATTGGAAGGGTCATAATTTGCACAATTTTCAAGTTTCAGGGTGATTTTCAGTAGGCATATGTGGGAGACCTTCCTCTACCTGCTGTCAAGCAGGGACACTGCCTGGCCCCACCTAACCTCCCCTCCCCCCCCCACACTGGGCAATTTATCTGTTAGCAGTAACCTGGCCAGTAAAGGTATGTTGCCCCATGGTCTCTCCAATGATGAAATTCATGGTGAAAGTGAATCCTGAGGTGGAGGACAAAGAAATAAAGAAGCTAGAGCAAGAAACAAACAGAAGTGATGAGGTGGTAATGTCATAAAGGAAGGTGCCATATGTGGATGTGTTTGGTGATTGAACAATGCTTCTACAATATGCGCGGAAAGTGTTGACGCCATCTTAAAAAAAAGAAAACATTCTTGTGGTTAGCAAGGAGAAACAAATAAATTAACACTCACCATTGAATTTAGTATTTACTGGCATTCCCCTTCACCTTTATTATCTTCTTAAGGCGTCTGGGGAGACTGATGGCGTAGTTTTGCAGAACAGACGGAATAAAACTGCTCCATAGCTGCTTGACTGCAGCCTCAAGTTTAGGCAAAGATGATGTGTCCATACTACGCAGCTGCCGCTTCATGTGCGCCCATAAATTCTCAATGGGATTGATATCTGGGCTGTTTCCGGGCCAATCTCGAATAAAGGGAACCTCACAGTCTGTTAGCCACTGTTTCACTGACTTTGCAACATGTGCAGGGACAGAATCTTGCATAAATACTCTTGCCTTGGTTTTATCAAAAGAGTCACTTAAAACATCACATAAGAGCTCCAAATAATTGTTCTGGTTCACTTTTTCATTTGCAGGTAGAATTACCAACCTACCAACACCATAATATGTAAAGCAGGCCCAAGCCATGAGTGAGGCTGGGTATTTAACAAACTTGGAAGTGTACTTAGAATCAAGGGGGTCACTGCCTGGTTTGCGGTACACTCGTGATGAAGGGGTACCAGTGAGAGTAAATGTTGACTCATCACTCCAAAGCACAGTTTTCCATTGTTCCTCACTCCAGGCAAGATATTTCTTACAAAAATTTACTCTCTTTTTCTTCTGAAGTGCAGTTAGCAGTGGTTTTTTACGAGCACAAAAACTCCTGTAGCCCAGATCGTCATGCAACAGCTGCTGCACACTTCTGACAGACACATCTGCCAGCAACTGTGGGTTCTTTTCTTTTAAATCCCATGCTGTTAGCCTTGGATCCTTGCTAACTTGCCTTGAGATCAGCTGACGGGTCCTGAAGGTTGTCTTACGAGGTCTCCCAGGCTTGGGAAGTGGAGTGGGAGGAATGGCCTCCCCACTGTCCTTGAACCGCTTCACCAGTCTCTGCACTGTCCTCAGTCTAACACCATCTGATTTGCAATAAATGGGAGTTTGTGGCCAGCTTTGTATAAAGTAATCACTTCCACACATTTGTCCTTGCTTGTGGTTACTTTAGGCATGATGAGAATGTGGTAGGTAACCAAATAACTGTGTTATTTGAGTCAAAACATGCCCTCGTGGTGCATCACACACAGAGACAATCCTCCTCCTGTGGCTGCCCAAACATTACTGAGCCTGCTCCTGTGGTGCCAAACCTATCAAGCAGGGTTGCCAGCTCCCGCTGAAAAAGCGTCAGCTCATTTCGCATCACAGGGGAAGGTAGTATTGACCCTACTTCACTTAACGCGAAAAAAAATGACGTCGGCCCTTTAGCGTCAATACTTTCCGCGCCTACTGTACTGCCTATATAAATGTGTGAAAACCAATACAGTCTTGCACTACACATAAATTCATACCAAATACAGTACATAAATAAATACATAATTTAAAGTGGCTCGAATTAGTTAACCCTTCCATAGGTCGTTTTCTTAAGCCAGGTACCCTGAGAAAGAGGGAAAACGTAAAGCTGACTCATCACCTGTAGCACCATTTATAGCCTCAGAAGGGCGATTTGTCTATGAATTTTCGATGTTTCTCACCAAAAGTGAAGGTTTGAGCACAAAAAAAAAAAAGAAAATCTGAAAATGCTCGGGACTGGAGGGTATCGGTGGTTGAAAATCAGTTGGGACATGATGGGTTAAGGGATTGAACAGGGAGGCAGCTAAAGATCGAGCAGCATGGAGAGCCGCCATTAGGCGACCCAGGCCGACGCATGCAAGCATATTGGAGCCTTCAAAAACGAAAACGATACCTTCCCAACAACACCCAATAAACTTATGCCGCGATAAATCTTGAACTCACTTCGCTCACCTTTATTTTTGTACAGGGGTACAATCACAGCCTTTTTCCACTCTGCTGGCACAGTTTCATTTATCCATGCCTTCTTAGTATATCTCTAACAAGCACTTCATTCCATTCTCTCCATTGCACTTTATCATCTCGGCATACACCTCATCAACCCCAGCTGCTTTCCCATTTTTCAGCCGCTTCATAGCGTTCTTCACCTGTGCGAGTGTCACATTTCCTATCACTGCATTCTTTCGCTGCACACCCCCAAAACCAATTATGTTTACAGCCACTCTGTTCTTTCTATTCTCATTCATCAAGCTTTAACAATATTCTTTCCATATGGTCCTTACTTTATCCTCATGGCTTAATATTCTGCTACTTACATCCTTCACACTTTCACATTTCTTTCCAATGTCACTTCTACATTTCTGCACCTCTTTCCAGAATAACTTCCTATTTTCAGAGTAACTTGCATTCATTTTTCTTCTTAGATCAATATTTACCTCCTCCTTTTTCCTCTCCACCAGTCTCTTTATATGCTTCTTGATCTCAATATATTCAGTTCTCATTTCAATTGAACCCCAGTCCTGTATCTACTCTAGCCACTTCTTCTTTTCCACCACTGCTCTCTTAACCTCTTCATCTTACTATGCCATACCTATCTTTTTTGTTGTTACTCTTGCCACACCACACACTGCTTTAGCATTCCTAACTATGCAATCCCTATATGCATTCTACAGGCTGACCAGATCCATGTCATTCCAATTCAGTGATTGAAACTCCTCCCCTACTTAGGTCCTGTATTCAACTGCCATTTCTTTGACCCCCAGCTTTTCGACTTTCAGTCTTTCTCCCTGATTGCTCCTCTCTCTCCTGGTCTGCCTCACTCCCCTCAGTTTGATCTTGCACACCATAATCATATGATCTAACAAACTTCCACATCATCCTCTCACAGCCCTCATATCAGCAACCATTCTCAGCACTGACCTCTTTACAAGCACAAAATCAGTCAGGCTCCTTTCAACAAGATCCCCGTTCCCTCTATATCATGTATATATATATATGCATCTTTGTGTTTGAAATACGAGTTGCAAATGCACTCCTTTCCTGACACATCCTTCAGTTGCTTCCCATTATCATTTCTCAGGGTGTTCCACTGCATTCCATTATGTCATCGTCAGGACCAGTGCCTACTCTTCCATTCACATCGCCCATTACGATCACTTTATGGTTCCAGGACATTTCTCCCACTGCTTCATCCAGCTCATCCCAAAACCTGTCTTTCTCTCTCTCACTCCTGTCATCACACAGTGCACACACTATAATCACTGCCACTTTCACTTTCTCAAACTTAAACTTGACATATCTGCATCTTGAGCTGACACATAATCTCTCATTCCACTCTGCCACACCTCATTCATCAACAAAGCAACTCCTTCCTTGCACCTCCCACACCCATTCATGCCCGAACTTGTTGCATCAAATTTGGTTAAAGCTAGATCAAAATTGTTTGAGAATACTGGTACACTACAACATGGTCCCTTACATACAACTTGACCCTTAATTACTTACATAGTTAAACAGTCAGTCAGTGACAGAGTTAAGATGCTTGCCAGCAGCTAAAAAGTGGTGGAATACATTTGTCCTGCAGTAGGTTATCACAGGCTCAGGATAATGATGATGAGTAATTGGAAAATGAATAAAAAGGTAAGCCAGGTTAAATAACTGGTTACAGTTAATACTATGATGCCAGTCCACTAAAAGGTCAAGATCTCTATACTATAATTAGAGCTGCTCAATCTATCAGCAACAATGCTCACTAACCTTTAATGAATGGAACCCCAATACGTTGAAAAAGTCTATCATAAGCACCACTAATGTCATTATAGGTGCATACTGCTTCATCTTCTGATTTGTCAAAAGTATAAAGATCCTTCATTAGAAACTCCTTGCACCTGAAAACAGAAAGAATACTACAGTGATGTTAAATGGTGAAGTAATCACAAAAATATCAACTAAATTCACAGATATACATGAACAGATTTCTCAAAGTACTAATTTCAGACAGTGGTGCATATACATTCTGCTGACAAGAAATGGTGTATTGTAAAGGGACAGATATGGACAGATAAAACATTTCTCCCAATGCTATTCCCTTCCTTTCTTCCCCTTCCAACCCTAACACACACTCCTTTCGACATTTCATCCTTAAATTTGATATATCATGTGACTATGTATTCCACACAGTGCTCCAAAAGATACATAGATTCAGTAAGCTCAGATTCCCCTTATCCAGCTGAAAAAGTTGCACCCCCCAACTGCATGGATTCCAATCAGACCAAACCAGTTCTCACCTCTCTCCAGACTACAGGATGTCTCGAAACACCTGCAAGGTGACGTGACTGCTGCTTTTGTGTATCCTTCTACCTCACCCTGTGAACCACATGTAGAGTGATGACCATAGCCACACTTAACTTTGATGGGGATGAATGTGCTACCTTAGCCATGTAACTTAGCTTTACCCTGGAGTGACCTGTTTGATGTCCAGTGTTAACCTCTGTGGTCAAACATGGCATCATCCACTGGCCACATGCAATGATACTACTGATCTTGAGGGGTTTGGGGTTAGGGACTAGCACCAGCAATGAGAAGTTGGAAACAAGTCCTAGCTTAAGCTCCTCGGTCTTGGATCTCCCTCCCTCCCTCCTTATTCAAGAACCAACCATCATTGTCTGTGAATTTTTCTCCACTTACTTGCTGCTTTAAATCTCTTTAATGTCACTGTCTTACGTCTATTTTACCTCTATGTAGTTGGAGGCAATGTCCTTAGAAATCATATCTGTACTCAAGTTGGGGGCCATAAAGAGTCTTCAATGGCCATGTTCGAGTCATGTTTGAGGGTTGGTTAACAAATAATTTTATAATACAAATTGCATCTCTTTTTACTATACAGTAACTGCCAGCACAACACCCTATGGTTAACAAAAAAAAAAAATTGAAAGGGCATCGTACAATACTTTTCTGCCAGGAAGTGATCAAACAATATTCCTCATTGACTAAACAGTCATCACTCCTATAAAAGAACATTCTCTAAAGCTTGTGGTATCATGAGAACTCTGAATATTCAGTCATCACTCTTATAACACAAAATTCTCTAAAGCTTGTGGTATCAAGAGAACCCTGGATGCTAATGGTTATTTAGAAAATTATACAGCACTTTTATCAGAAACATAAGAGCTGTACAGATATTACAGCAAGGTGGTGGTTGTTGTCGCTGCTGCTTAACCCCAGTCCGCCTGCATGAGCAGACCTTTCAACCACAGGTAAGGTACTGCCCTTATGGGACTGTCCCACAGGTTCCTTACATTGTTCATGCTGTGTCTGCATTTTAGTGTAGCATGGGTTGTGCTGTGCTCAATTATGTGTTACGTTATGTGAGCCAATTCTATAAATGGTCATGTACCTGTAACTCCACCCAACCGAAATTTAAGCTGATAACTGAGGAGGGCTGTTCTGGTCTAAGTCTAGCTGGGTGTACACGACTGACTCTACGTCGGAATAGATGTAATGGATGAATGTTGGGAGGAGGGGCATTATAATGCAATGTTCTGACTGAGATGTTGGACTGTCATGTATGTGAAATGAGTGTGTAGGTGTTTCTTCACTGCTAGTGCTTGAATGTCTGGACATGGAATGTTGTTGAAGAGGTTATGATAATGCTTATGAGGTGCCTGTTTTATGTGCCCAGATGTGCTGTCTGTCTCTCACATACTGTAATGACAGGTGAAGTATGTGTTAGTACAGGCTGTCATATAGAAATGTACCCCTTTCATATCAAGAAATTCTCTTAACTGGAAGGACTTTAGTTTCAAAGTGGTAGAAGGCTATGGGATTCGTTCTGGTGCAACCGATGATGATGAACAGGTCACCATTTTGTATGATGTGCGAGGAATCATGGACAGGATGGAGGCCCATGCTCGGCAGATATAGTACATCACTGATCTAATATAATGCATTCAGAGGAGGTAGAGTATTTCTTTTTGTAGCCCTAAGTCTCTCCACGTAACTGCTCTGGTTACACCGAGTCTGGGAATGCACCACCTCTTGATGGCCTTGAAACTGAGTCCATGTCATACGTCACTCCAAAGATCTTAGTGGAGGGTCTGTGTGTGGCACAGGTACATTGTTAACTGATGTTTGGGAAGTACCTGTACTCTTGCCTGCTGCTGGTGATGAGTGTGGTGGTAAATTTGGCTCAAGTTTTCATCAGCCAGTCGTCCTTGACCCATGCCTAAAGTGTGTTAAGGTAGTTTTGTTGCAGTGTGCAAGATGTGTCTGCAATATGGTGTGAGACTGTTAAGGTAATGCCATCTGCATATTACAGGTGAACAGTGTGTGAAGAATGATGATCGAACGATAGTGATTGGCAGTGATAACATTAAAGATACCTGGAGAGAGCATTAAACCAGCTGCTGAATGAGGAGTTTGACTGGAACACTGAAGGTTTGGGGTCAGCAGATCCACCGTTTGGCCCTTAGCCTTGGATGCACTTGGGACAGGTATGTCAGGGATGGCTGTGAAATGCTGCAAGCCTCAGAAGATACAGGAGTGGGTTTAGTTACTGATTTGATAAATTTAATTATATATGAGTTTGTTGTCCAAATGACTGGATGAAGAGTGTGATTCTAAATGTGTAAATGGTGGTTTAGTGGGTAATTAAGGTGCTACAATCAGACTGAGCTGGTGCAGGTTTATATCCAAGGGATGGTTGGGGTTTATTGGTCACGTAATGCCACTCAGGGATGAGTGAGGCTACTCACTCTCATCTTAAATGTCAGGACCAACTTGTCTAGCCCCAGGCTCCTACGCTTCTCATGGGGCGACATAGGATTGGATGATGGATGGATGGATGAAAACTTTTGAATCAGAAAATGAAGGTAATGATGAAAGTCCTGGAAGATATGATAAAGGAAAGAGTGAATATTAATGAGAGGCAGTTTGGGTTTAGGCCAAGCAAAGGGACTACTGATTCTATAAGCATTGTCTAACAGCTTCCAAAAAAATATATTGGAAAGAAAAGGGAGCTGTACTTCTGGCAGACTTGGAGAAGGCCTTTGCCAGAGTCCCTATGGAGATAGTGAAGTGGGCAATGAGAAGGCCTGCAATCAAGGAGTGGCTGGTTAAGAGTGGTTATGGCAATGTATAAGGGTGTTCATACCCAGGTAAGAGTGAATGGAAATTTGAGTGATGAGTTTACCATGAATGATGATATGCATGAGGGGCCAGTCTTGAGCTCCTTATTGTTTGTCATGGTGCTTGAAGCTCTCTCACATGACTTCAGAAATGGATTCCAATGGAAGACTTGGTGTTGACGGCACAGAATGAAAGGGAGATGGAGGAAAAATTTTAAAAATGGAAAGATGGAATGGGGCACAAGATTTTGGGGGTAAATGTGGATAAAACAAAAGTGATCATATCTAGGGCTGATGGTGGTACTGTAAAAGCAGAGGGAATGTGGCCATGTGCAATTTGTCACAAGGGTGTGGCAAATAACTTCATCTTGTGTAGTATTTGTGATTCACGGGTGCATAAAATATGTAGGGTATTCATGCTAAGCTGCAAAATAATGCTGAGTTTGTATAGGTGGTGAGTTGGGGACAGCACATACAGACTGTCAGGGGTGAACAGATTGATCCTGCTGGAGTCTCTTAAGTTTGTGAGGGAGTTCCATTATTTTGGGGACATGTTATGTACTGGAGGTGGGGCTAAAGCTAGTTCTGTGTCTACGGTAAGAAGCAACTGGAGGAAGTTCAGGGAGCTGTTGCCTCTCCTAACACTGACAGGGATCTCCCTCCATGCTTAGGGATCTTTGTTTGCAGCATATGTTACGAGTGTAAAGCTGTACAGTTGTGAGACCAGAACAGTAAAGGATGAGAATATTCATAGGTTCAAATGTACAAAAATGACAATGATTAGAGGAATGTGTAGTGCATCATTCAATATCAAACAAAGCGGGTGGGGGGTGGGAGGGCTTGGATTGCAATTAATGAGCTGAGAGGAAGGATGGAACTGGCATTAATTTGTGCTGTGATGATGAAGGGTAGATTGAGATAGTCTGGGCATGTGGAGAAGATGGAGGATGACAATTGGGTGCAGCGGGTGAGAAGTGTGAATATTGGGGGTAGGGATGTGAGAGGCACACCAAAAAAGACCCGGGTCGAGGTCATGGAGTGTGACCTTAGGGATAAGGGACTGAATAGAGAGGCTGCCAGAGATTTTTCAGCATCGAAAGCTAACCTAAGAGACCAAGGTCAATGTGTGAAAGTATGCTGGAGCCCTTAAAAAGGAATGAATGAATGATATGAGGCAATGTTTTTGGGTGCTAGGGGTGTGGGAATGCCATGCATGTACAGGCTGATGACTGTCCGCAAAAGAATGGCATCCTCTGGAAATCCGTTAGGTAAGAGAAGTTTTGTGTTCATAAAGAATTGTCCTGGAGTGCAACATATGCCTGTCTACCAGATAAGCAGTTGACAAGCCAGTGCTTTGTGTTGCATTCAATGTTTGAGTTGCAGAGTTTAGTACAGTAATTAATTTGCACTAAGGAGGGCATCCAAGGCTCTACTAGTGATTATTGTTGTAAGAAGTTTAGCGGAGTTCATGCTGTCAGATGCGTGATGTGTGAGGTTGGTTAGTAGGGGGGTTGGTGGAAAGCTGTGCTCTATAGCCATGTTGTAAGGGGGCACAAAGGGAAATGAGGTGCAACTTTAAGAATTAGGTGCTCAATTATCTTTGATGGCATTTTGGGTAGTGAAATGGGTCTATATAAAGTGGGTTGTGTTGGGTTCTTGTTTGGTTTAAGTACAGTGATGACTTCCATGTTTCCTGATGCTGGGAATGCTACAAAGTGCATGAGTAGTTGTTGATGTTAGTGAAGGCTTGGATGCCTTGTGGTCCTAAGTGATTCAGGTGAAGATACTGATGCCACCTGACCCTGTGCTTATAGAGTTCTCTGCTGTCTTGATGTAGCTTATCTGTCCTGGATTGAAGGGGGTCACATTGTGGTCAAGTGGAAACGACTGCCTATGCAGAGAAGCTCGTTTTCCCAGCTCAGTGTGTTGATGTAAGGTGACTTATGTTTGCACAATGGTAAATGATTAAGTCTCCTTGTACTTTGTGAGGAGTGTATTGGGAGTTGCTAGTGATGGCTGCATGGGTGTTGGAGGTGCATGTCTTGATTTAGTACAGAAGACTATCATTAGATGATGAACTGGCATGCAATAAATCTCTTACAGGATGACTGAAAAATGAAGACCTTTTATCATTATTCAACTGGATTTTAGTTTATACAATCACTGCAATCCTGTCCGATTTCTCAGAGGGCAATATATGATCACTATTTTCACTTTTATAATCATCCACACACAAATCTACAGTCATCTGTTTATTCCAAAATGGCTTTTACACTCATCAAAATCAGGAGTGTGGGTGACAGTGATGGAACAATAGCGTGGTGTTGGAGTTCAAGCAACAAGTGAAGTGCTGTGAAGTGAAATAGCTACAAACTCAGTTAAGCTGAATGCTTTTTTAGACATATTTTTGGTGGGACCAGGTCACGTAAGCTGAAGACTTGTTTTAGATTCTGTAGGGTGGGTGACCCTTAGCTAAAAAAGGTGCCCCCACTGAACCCATGTTATAAATGACTCAATATACAATAAATCACTGTGCAATATTTTTCAGGTGCATCCTCATCATAAAATGAGGGCATGCTGTAATGTTAACACTTTGACCAGCCCCAAACACACACCTCACTGCACCCCGAGGTTGCCTGGGGATTGCCAGGCAGTGAGTAGTTACTCCCAAAGGCTTATATTATTTCATATTTCTGACCTTATTTTTCCATCCATCAATCATCCAATCCTATGTTGCCCCACAGAGGAGTGTAGGAGCCTGGGACTAGGCAAGTTGGTCCTGACATTTAAGACGAGAGTGACCAGCCTCACTCATCCCTGAGTGGCATTACGTGAACAATAAACCCCAACCACCCCTCGGATATAAGCCTTCACCGGCTCAATCCAATTGGAGTGCCGTAATTACCTACTAAACCACCAGGTGCCAAAATTTGGTTATATGATTATATGGTTCCTGGTGTACAGGAAACCATCTGGCTTGTCACTCAGTGCAGAGTCACCCACAGGCAGAAGAAAGAGGAAAGAATGAAGGAAAGAAAGACAGAAGAGGGAGTATAAAGTCATCCGGTCATCCGTAAGCAGAAGGACAAGGAAAGAATGAGGGAATGCTACATTATTCATTTTAGAGTAAAATTGTTTGCAACTGATTTTTCTATGAAGATACATGCATATAAGGTTGAATAGTACAGCAGCATTACCAGTACTATAACAGAATGTACAACGACATGAAAAAAGATAGGGAGTTTGCTAATTGTTTATACTCTTTATTTTCAACGTTCTTTGTCGTGCTATTTTTAAATTTTAGTTTCTCTCTTTTTGCAAGTGTTTGTTCTACAATAATATATATATATATATATATACAGTATATATAATAACAAGCAAACAACCAACATCACTATTACTATCACCATAAGGAAAGCCAGGTGTGCTACATCAGTGCGCTGCCTAGTAAATATTTATACTTATACTGTATTTTATTTTATTCCTGACGATATTTAGCCCGCTACTTCATTCACTGTAGTCTCTAATTGTTCATACAAGTTTATTCTAGAGTAATATATGCATTCAAGAATGAACAGAACACAAGCTCACTATTATTAACACAGTACATAAAGTGTTTGGATGTCGTTCACTTAGAATGGATATAAAGAGAAGGCTGTATGAGGGTACTGTGGTACTGACTGCATTATATGGGGCTGAAACATGGAATATGGGTGTAGCAGAAAGGAAAAGTTTGAATGTAATGGAGATGAGGTGTCTGAGGAGTACGTGTGGAGTGACGCATATGGATCGAGTGAGAAATGATGAAGTGCAAAGGAGAACTGGTATTGTTCGGGAGATGGCTGATCGAGTTGAGCAGAGGGTGTTGCGATGGTTTGGGCATATGGAGAGAATGGATAATGAGCAATTGGTGAAAAAGATAACTAGATCTGATGTGAGAGGTGTAAGGCTGAGAGGAAGACCACGAATAGGATAGATGGACAGTGTGAAGAGAGCGTTGGATGCGAGAGGGTTGTCTGTTGAGCAGGGAAGAGTGGCTGTGCGTGATAGAAATGAATGGAGAGAAATTGTGAATGAATAAATGATGACGCAGCCCTGAGGGGATATTCTCCCGCATTTTGTCTGATCAACTGATCAGGTCAGGTGCGGGTAAGGGGATGGGTCCATTATGATGCAGCAGGGGTAAACCAGCTTTGCTGTCGGGCCCTGCTGCAGATGTCACTGACTGCACTGCATGGTTGACCCTCATGCGGTGTGGTGCGGTGAGGATCTGTCCCTTCTCCCCTTTGGGGCTAAGATGCAAATGAATGTGTACGAATGGATGAGTAAATTGGTAGTGTGTTGACCTGTCTCGGCTACTTCCCTTTTCTTGGGGGAAGCAGCCTAGGTATATAGAACAGATAGACATAAAGCAAATAGATAACTATACTGTATGTGCATGCATTAGATAAATAGAGAATCTATATACAGTAGATATATCTAAACTTACTGCCCAATGATGTTTGTAGAGCACAGGAAGAATGGGAAGGCATTGGCACGCACTTTAAACCTAATCCCACGAACATCGAACAATTGATGGATTTTTGGCAAATATTTTACTTCAATGACGTAAATAGCATCACTGGCCAGCTTATAGGAGTTTCTCGGATGACATAAATAATGTCTACGGCCAGCCAAAGTGTTAGTTGTTATGCACAGCCACGAGGGGTCTGTGGTTTGGAAGAATGCTGTTAGAAAGGCTTTCTAATTTTCTTTTTCCTTCCCCCTCCCCCCAAGCTGCCCAGCTCCATGTTGCCCTTAATGTTTGTTTCATTTTTTCTTTCTTTCTTTCCTGTAGTTTTCTTTAATTGTGGCAGGCACTTCTACCCTTCAGAATTAAGCAATTCTGACCAAACCTGGATACAATGCCAGCCCATGACCTAGTAGTGTTCGCAAGGTTTTGCTTGCTAGACAGCTACTCGTTTCCTAGCAACAGCCGAAAAACTGCCTTTCTCGTACTTTTCACATTTTGAGCTGCAGAAGCATTACTAATGGGTGCAGAAAGCACTGACTTTTTTAGTTGTAATCTTGAGGTCATTCCCTATCGGGAGTGCTCCATCCATTTCTCTCCTCTCTTCTCTAGTTTTCATGTGGCAGCCCTGCAAAGATTGGCCTCAGCACCCCTAGCAGTCTTGTTTAATTGTGGCAGGCACTTCTACTCTTCAGAATTAACTGATTCTGACCAAACCTGAACACAACGACCAACCTATGACTTAGTTCCGTCCGCAAGGTTTTGGATACTAGGCAACTACTTGTTGCCTAGCAACAGCCCCCTTAGCCCCACCGTGGCCGTGGGTCCGGAAATTATTCGGACCCAGTAGCCAGGCCCTGCAATATTTTTTCATATTTCAAAAATCATTTTTTTTTTTCTCATCAAACTGAAGATAAATGTCTGGAGCACCTGGCAATGCAATTTCTGGTTTCCTAAACCCATCCTGTGCTACGCAATTAAGTGCGAAAAATTTTGCAAAATGACTGCATACACATCAGTTAAAAATAAGCAGAGAAAAAACATCGCACTAAGAAATATCCACATTTTCATCCCCCCAAAAAAATTTCAGTGGTGCTGAAATGGTTTTAAATGACTAGATACCAGACTGAGTATTACGAACAAAACCAACACATAGCTACTATGGGAGGTTTCATATGAAGTATTTTTTTTGTTTATTGTGTTCATGCAAGTAATGAATTATTTGTTCTCTGGGTGGTTTAGTTTGTATCCAAAGAGAGGCAAGAGATGGTATTTTTTTACTCTAGCCAGATAAAGGTCCTCCTTTGAGTGTACAGGCCAAACGGCAGCAGCTAAAATTTGATTGGCGTGCTTTAAGCCGGCCATCATCGCGTCCCAGCCTGTTAATATTATTGTCAATTTTGTTGTTTAACTGCTGATGCATTGTGATGATGTCTTGTATGTGTGGAAGAGGGGAGTTGCATTTGCATGACCTGCATTGTTTTAAGAGGCAAACAATCTCTGGTGTAAAGTTTAGGTTGTCTTCTCTTGCCTCATGGAATATGGTGTCTGTCTGCACTCGTTTCATGATATTAAATTTCAAAGTGTGCTTCTTGATGCTGGTGATGGGTGTAGTGTGCAAAATGACTTTCAGTTTCTTCAGTGAACTTTGTCCAGCCTAGATTTTTATAGATGCTGTAAGTGATGCATGACTGCCATGGTTTGGAATGTATTCTTCTGGTGATGATGATGGTGATTTGAAGAAAGTTTTGGTTCTGTCCACTGACTGGAGGTGTGAAAGTGTGAGCAAACAGAATATGATGTCTGGGGAGGAGGAAGAGTGGAATGCTTGGTGTGGGATATAGTGTACTGTGAGGTGTCAAAGAGAATTGTACAGTTGGGGACTCTTCCAGCAAATACAGTAGATGTGGCAACAAGATCAAGTTGTGATAGATGTGGCACTACATGTTTGCTTACATTAGAAATCCAAAAGTGGGTATGAAACAGCCTCTGTGATTGGAGGTCTGAGGTGGCTACCATATTTTATAATGCTTTTATCCTCAAATCATACACAACCTTTATTACTGCAAACTTTAAGCGATACTGTATTAGAGAACAAAAATCTAAAATTGCAACAGTAAATAATTACTAATTTACAATAATGAATATTATTGTATTATAATGGGCAAAGAGGAAAACAGTCTATTGACAAAATAATCATTTGGCACCTATGAGTAACTAGCCCAAACGTGAGGCACATGCAAGAGCCAGGGGTCACAAGGAATATACGAAGCAGTATGATGCCATTAAATACTTACATATTATAAGACTCGGTAAAGTTAAGATACTATCTGCTTCAATTACTCAAATTTACTTACACTATCATATATCTTGTAAATACATAGTAAATCACCACTGTGAGACTAATTCGTAATTCAGTAATCCCCCAAAACTAGAGTGAAGCTTCAGTTTATTCAGAACAATTTTCCAGCTATATGCATCAGGTAGCATGAAGTGAATAAGGACAGGGATTTAATGTGCTCTGTTGCTATTTTAGATTATTTTTCCCCCCCATATCTAAATTCATCTAACATTTGCAGAAAAAAAAAAGGTGTGTAAGATTTGAGGTTAACATCATTAAACCTCTGACCACCAATCACAGAGGCTGCTTCATACCCATTCTTGGATTACCAATGTAGGCAAACAGGCAGCTGCCACATCTATCACAACTCAATCTTGTTGCCACATCTACTGTATTTGCTGGAAGAGTCCCCACCTGTACATGCTGCTAAACTAAGCTGGTATTTCAAGGCCTCAGCAGCAGTCTTGGTTGTGTTCATACCAGGCAGTGTTTTTTGCATTAAAGTCCCAGGCAATGATAAAATTTACATTCCCCCTGACATCACCCACGCTGTGTCAATGAATATGGTGAAGAAATGTGGTTAAACACTAAATGCTACAATCTTCTGCAGTTCTGTGTTGCTGTATATCCTAAAGCTTGCTTACAGAGTTGTATTTACCTGACACAAAATTATCTAAAATCATCCACTGATGGATTTACTCATCCAGCTGCCTTTCTGCTACAAGGAACTAAGACCCATAGGCTGACTGGGCTTGCTATAAGGGTCTCGTAAATGCTTGCTCAAGGCAATTACATGAGGGGAATACTCTTCACATGTTATAT
This sequence comes from Birgus latro, assembly GCA_018397915.1. Taxonomy (NCBI): domain Eukaryota; kingdom Metazoa; phylum Arthropoda; class Malacostraca; order Decapoda; family Coenobitidae; genus Birgus; species Birgus latro. The sequence continues at coordinate 170,776 of JAGKTI010000130.1, forward strand.
AACAGAGAACCTTCTTATAGCCTACTCAATATTATCAGAAACAGAATGAGTGGATGAGGAACTGGGGCGTCGAAGAAGCTGAGAGACGGACGAGAGAGTTATATATATTGAGGAGGAGAGAGGTGAAAAGATTAGTAAGAGAGAGTAAGAAGAGAGTGGATGAGGAATTTGGAAGGAATTTGAGTGCAAAGTGGAGGGAATGTAAGAAAATGTTCTGGAAGGAGGTAAAGAGAGCTAGACAGGGTGCCAACGAAGTCAGTGGGAGTGTGAAAGATAAAAATGGCAGATTACTAGTGGAGAAGGGAGAAAAAGTAAACAGATGGAGAGAACACTTTAATGAACTGTTGAACATAGAGAATGAAAGTAATGCAAGTATAAGTGGCTGGGGAATGGCAGGGAGATGGAGGGTTGTGAGAAGAGAGGAAGAAATCACCAGGATGGAAGTGGTGGAAGCAATGAAGAAAGTTAAAATGGGGAAAGCCCCAGGAATTGATGGAGTGTGTGGTGAAATGCTGAAGCATGGAGGAGAGATAGTAATAGAATGGATGTGGAAGGTGTGCAGATTGGCTTGGGAGGAGGGTAGAGTCCCGGAGGATTGGAAGTCAGGTATAATTATTCCTCTGGACAAAGGAAAAGGGAAAAAAGCAGTGTGTGGTAATCATAGGGGCATTTGCCTTCTCAGTGTAATAGGAAAAGTATATAGTAGGATACTTATAGACAGAGTTAGGGAAATTACAGAGGATTTAGTTGGAGAAGAACAAGGAGGTTTTAGGAAGGGAAGAGGTTGTGTAGACCAGATATTCATTCTTAGATCCGTAGTGGAAAAGTTTCCAGAGAAGGACAAGAAATTGTATGCAGCCTTCATGGATCTGGAGAAAGCATATGACAGGGTGGACAGACAAGGTTTGTGGAAGGTATTAAGAATATATGGAGTGGATGGGAAGTTGTTGAAGGCAGTGAAGAGTATGTATGAGGGTGCTAAGGCTGCAGTGCGTGTGGATGGCAAACTGAGTGAATCTTTCCATTTGAAGGTTAGATTGAAACAAGGATGTGTCATGTCTCCATGGTTGTTCAATCTGTACATGGATGGGGTTATAAAAGATACAAGGTCGGGCAGTGGATGTTGGAGCGGCCCTAGTGAGAGAGGGCAGTGTTTGGAAACTCCCTGTACTGTTGTTTGCAGATGATACTGTGTTGTTGAGCGAAGACGAAGGGGAGCTGCGAGGCTTGGTAGATGAGTTTGGGAAAGCGTGTAAGAAACGGAATCTAAAGGAGAATGTAGGGAAGAGTAAAGTGATGGTCTTTGAGAGAAGTGAAGCCAGTGAATGTACTATGAGATTGGATGGGAAGGATATGGAGAATGTGAGTGAATTTAAGTACTTGGGCAGTGTGATGAGTAAGGATGGAAGTCTGAAGGGTGAAGTGCTCAAAAGGGTGCAGCAGGGAAGGAAGGTTGCTGGTTCGTTGAAAGCTGTGATAAGAAACAGAGGTGAGCATGGAAGTGAAAAAGTTGTCACATGACAGTATTGTGGTACCAACTCTAGAGCAGTGGAAATGAGTTATTTGAAAGGAGTATGTGCAGTCACATGGAGAGACAGACTAACAAATGAGGAAGTGAAGGAGCGTTGTGGTGTGGTTGAGGACATGATGGGAAGCGTTAGGAGAAATACGTTAAGGTGGTTTGGGCATGTGGAGAGGATGGAGAGTGAAAGACTGACGAGGAGAGTGTATGTGAGTGAGGTGGAGGGGGTGAGAGGGAGGGGGAGGCCGAGGATGAGATGGAGGGATGGAGTGGAGGTATATGAGAGAGAGGGGTGTGAGTTGGGAGCGTGGTAGTGAAATGGCAGGGGACAGAGTGACATGGAGGCGATTTGTTTGTGGCCACCCCGTGCGGGATTGAGGCATCTGGCAATAGATAGATAGATAGATAGATAGAATCTAAAGGTGAATGTTGGGAAGAGTAAAACGATGGTTTTCGAGAGAAGCGAAGTCAGTGAATGTACAGTGAGATTGGATGAGGAGGATATAGAGAATGTGAGTTCATTTAAGTACTTAGGTAGTGTGATGAGTAAGGAAGGAAGTTTAGAGGATGAAGTGCTTGAAAGGGTGCAGCAGGGAAGAAAGGTGGTTCCTTGAAAGCAGTGATAAGAAACAGGGAGATGAGCATGGAAGTGAAAAAGCTGCTACATAACAGTATTGTGATACCAACTCTAACATATGGAAGTGAAGCTTGGACACTATTGGAGGGACAAGTCAAAAGTGAGAGCAGTGGAAATGAGTTATTTGAGAGAAGCATGTGGAGTCACATGGAGAGACAGACTGACAAATGAGGAAGTGAAGGAGCGCCGTGGTGTGGATGTGGATGTGATAGGAAGCGTTAGGAAAAACACATTAAGGTGGTTTGGCCATGTGGAGAGGATGGAGAGTGAGAGACTGATGAGGAGAGTGTATGTGAGTGAGGTGGAGAGGGGGAGAGGGAGGGGGAGACCAAGGATGAGATGGAGGGATGGAGTGGAGAGGTATACGAGAGAGGGGGGTGTGAGCTGGGAGCAGGGCCGTGAAATGGATGGGGACAGAGCGACATGGAGGCGATTTGTTTGTGGCCACTCCTTATGGGATTGAGGCGTCTGACAATAGATAGATAGACAGAATCTTATCAGAGAAGAGAAGAGCCTTAACCTATCGCGTCCGGCACATATTCCCGCCAACCCTTCTCTTAGCCCAGTATTCTTGAGACAATCGTCTATTTTTAAACCTTCATATCTCAGCTAATACTTAACCAAAAATTAAAAAACTAGGTGCGATAATACTCATCAATCTTTCGACTTCAAGCTGATTGCCTCAGATGGTCCGTGAAGTGCGTGTAGGGAGAGTGAGTGAGTGAGTGGGGAAAGGGGGCAATCTCTTGTTTTTTTTTGCCCATGTCTATATGCATGGCAGAGGTGCAGTGACACAACTACAGCTTAGACTAGCCCTCTACAATAATAACACATCCAGAAGACTGCAATCCACCACAAACACAATTTCCGTGTATGTTTTCCAAAACTGTGGTAAAATTGTGCTGCAGTCCGGTAACCACAGCAACAACCTTGAAGCAGGCTGGTTCAGGTACCTGCTTGCCTCACCACTGCTCCACACCATTGCCTTAAACACACAAACACACACATACACACACACACAGACACACACACGCAGAGGGAGAGAGACGGAGCTGCTCCTGGATCGAGGGGAAATAATTGCAGAACTAGCAGCGAAAAGGAGATAGCCTATTGTGATTATGTGGTTGAATGCGTGAGTGGTGGTCCCGTCGGATATTAGTTTTAAAAAACGCAAGTTTCGGCCCTAAAAATACAAGACAAAGTGAAAAAGAAAGTTTCCATACGGTTGCATCATGGCGGAGAGAGACGGAAGATTGTTTACAACTGGCGAGGGGGAATTTGTGGGCTTCACCGAGCTAAATGTAGGCAAAGGAAGTGATAAGCTGCAAGAAACAAGAGTAGCAGGTGTAGAGAAAACGGCGGAGAGGAATGTCCAGGAGTTAAAAAAGGTATGGGAAGTAATTAAGCAGCTGCAGGAACGGACCATAGAGTAAGAGAGAGAGATCAAAGTCCTACAGAATAGACTGGAAAAAGTTAGCACACGTAGTGAGGAACAAGAAAAAGAAGTTACAGAATTAAAGGCGAATAACGAATCCGCATCAAATGAAATAAAACAGCTGAAGAGGGAGAATAAGAGGTTGGAAGAAGAAAGGGACAGAATAAAAAGTAAACTAGATGAATACGAATCAAAATCGAGGAGGCAAGATGAGCATATTCAGGAAATTAAGGAGCAACATAAGGGGTGGAAGAAAATACAGGAGGAAGGAAATGTAAATTTGAAGGAAATCATAGAACAACAAAGTAAGGAAAAAGTGGAGAAGGAAGTGGTTAGAGTACTAAGAAGTAGAGAATCTTTGGTCAGGGATGTAGCAGACAAGAAAAAATGTGTGATAATCTCAGGAATAAAAGAAAAACTAATGACAGTAAGATCTGAAAGAGAGAGAGAGGAACTGAGCAAGGCTAAAGAAATAATAGCAGTGGTTATGGAAGGTAACAATGAAGCCCAAGAAGAGATTGAAGAAGTGTTTAGGTTAGGAAAGTACGAGGATGGTGGGGCAAGGCCCTTGAAAGTAAAGTTTAAGTCCCAAGTAATAGTGAATGAAATCATAAGTAGAAAGTGGAAATTGTCAGAGAAAGAGGGGTTTAAAAATGTTTGGATTAGGAGAGATGCAAATGAAGAGGAAAGAGCTAAATTAAAGGAGTTAGTAAAGGAAGCAAAGATAAAAAACGAACAACGAACGGAGAAAGAGAAGACAGAGTTCTATTGGAGAGTTATGGACCAGAAATTGAGAAAGTGGTACCGACGGAAGGAAGGAGAGACGAGAGAATAAAAAACGATGAAAAAAGTTTGAAAGTGGCGTACACAAACATTGATGGACTAATATCGGCAAGGTTAGAAATCAATGATTTTTTGAGGGCACACGAACCTGATGTTATGTGCTTTGTAGAGACTAAATTGAAAGAAGATATTGATATTCATATGGGAGGTGGGAAATACAAATTGTGGAGAAGAGACAGAAAAGAAAAAATGGGAGGAGGAGTGATGATAGCAGTGAAGGACAGTATAAACGTAGATACTGTGGAAATTGCAGAGGGCAGGGCCGAAGCCATAAATTTGAAACTAGAAACTGGGGAGAATGGTAAGAGAGATATGGCAGTGGTATATGTTCCCCCTAAGACGAGAGCATGGAATGACGATGAATACCAGGAGATGTTGTCAGACATGGTTAGTTATCTACAGAAAGTGATCGAGAAAAGCAACAATATAATCCTAATGGGTGACTTTAATTGTAAAGAGGTGAACTGGGAGGAGTGGGACTCGGGAGGCAGCGAAGATTCGTGGGGCACTAAATTGTTAAATATAGCAATGAATAATGTAATGACACAGTGGGTTAAAGAAGAGACACGATTCAGAGGTGATGACACACCAGCAAGATTAGATTTGCTACTATCCAAAGAACCTGATGTAATTGAATCATTAAATTATCTGTGTCCTATAGGAAAAAGTGATCATGTGGTCATTGAGTTCCAGATGATAATAGGGAACGTGGTGCCAAGAGATGAGTTTTATAGGCAAGGAAGATACAACTTTGGGAAAACAAACTTTGCAGAATTGAGAAATTTTTTTGAAAATGCGGACTGGAGAAAATTCAGAGAAACAAGAGAGATACAGAGGAAGTGGGATATCTTTTTAGACCTCTACAATCTGGGAGTGGAAAAATATGTGCCAAGAGTAAGTGGGAAAGAAAACAGGAAAAAGGTGTGGTTTAACAGAAAGTGTATAATAGCGAAAAAAGAGAGGGACATGGCATGGAACAAATGGAAAAAGAGAAGTAATATCAGAAAAAAGGAAGAATATAAAAGAACTAGAAATGAATATACAAGAATACGTAGAGAGGAAGAAAGGAACTTTGAAAAAGGTATAATTGACAAATGTAAGGATGAACCCAAACTGTTTTATAGATTTGTTAATGGCAAATTGAAGCAAAGGGAAGGAATCACCAAACTGAAAGTAGAAGGAGAGGTCTACAAGGATGCAGTAATGCAAGCTGAAGTAATGAACAAATGTTTCCAGTCGGTTTTCACTAAGGAAAGGGAGTTTGTGGAAGGAGAGGGAATGATTAGAAATGTAGTGATAAAAGATATAAAAGTGGAAGTGCAGGAAGTGTATAAATTACTGGGAACTCAAGATGTAAGGAAGGCCCCAGGACCGGATGGAATCTCTAATTGGGTACTGAAGGAATGCAGAGAACAACTGGCGGATAAGATTCACAGTTTAATTGTGTGCTCCTTGGAAGAGGGGAAAGTGCCTCGGGAATGGAAGAGGGCAAATGTGGTGCCAATCTATAAGGGAGGAAACAAGGAAGAACCCCTGAATTATAGACCAGTGTCCCTAACCAGTATGGTTGCGAAATTGTGTGAGAGAATCCTGAAAGATAGATGGATAAAATATCTGGAAGAGATGAATATTTTGACTGAAAGTCAGTTTGGATTCAGAAGTGGAATGTCATGTGTTTCCAACTTGTTGAGCTTCTACTCAAGGGCGATTGACGTGCTACAGGAGAGAGACGGTTGGGTGGATTGTGTGTACTTAGATCTGGAGAAGGCCTTCGACAAAGTACCCCACAAGAGACTATTATGGAAATTAGAGCATATAGGAGGACTTAAGGGAAGCCTCCTGGAATGGATGAGAGACTTTTTGAGTGACAGACAAATGAGGACAGTAATATAGGACAGGACATCTGGATGGAGGGAAGTAACAAGTGGTGTCCCACAGGGCTCGGTGTTGGCACCAGTAATGTTCTTGATTTATGTAAATGATATGGTAGATGGAGTGAACAGCTATGCAAGCCTGTTTGCTGATGATGCAAAGATCTTGAGAAAGGTAGAGGTTGAAGAGGACTGTAAAATGCTACAGGAGGATCTGGATAGGATATATGATTGGAGCCGGATGTGGGAAATGAAATTCAACGCAAAAAAATGTAAAATATTGGAAATGGGTAAAAGTACCAAGAGGCCATCATTGAATTATTTGATGGGTAATGAACCAATTAGAAAAGCGAGAGAAGAGAAAGATTTGGGAGTGCTGGTCCAGGATAGTTTGTCACCTGAAAAGCACATAAATAAGATAGTGAGAGAGACATATAAACTCTTGACCAATATAAGAGTGGCATTTCATTACATGGATGAGGAGATGATGAAAAAATTGATAGTGGCCATGATCCGGCCCAGGTTAGAATATGCAGCAGTAGTGTGGTCCCCACACAAAAAGAAAGATATAACCAAGATTGAGAGAATACAAAGAACAGCAACCAAGATGGTCCCTAGTCTGGCAGATTTGCCATACAGGGAGAGGCTGGAAAGGCTGGATTTGCCCTCCTTAGAGGAAAGGAGAAAGAGGGGTGACATGAATGCAGTGTTCAGGACCATGATAGGAGTAGATAAAATTGACACAGAAAATCTGTTTGTGTGGGATGAGAGAGCAACAAGAGGACACGGAATGAAACTAAAGAAGCCAAGCTGCTCGAAGGACATCAAGAAATTTAGTTTTCCGTATAGATGTATAGACCTGTGGAATAGCCTGGACAAAGAGATCGTCCAGTCTAAAAACTTAAATGAGTTTAAGGCAAAATTTGACTTATTGAGAAACAGAGACGGGACCCCACGAGCGTAGCTCATTTCCTGTATATCACAATTAGGTAAATACACACAAACATACACACACATGCACAAGCACTCACACACACATGGAGATATTGTGAACAAAATACAGTGCACCCCCACACAATGCGAACTCACATAGTGCGAATCACCTACAATGTGAGGTCAACCCAGAAAATGCTTACTTTTATTGAATGCAAAATCTGCGAGTCAAACTTCCCAGCATGCAAATCGGTTGTATGATTCCAAGGCAAAAATGGACTTCCCGCCATTACTACAAGTATCGGGCTGGACAATGCGAGTCTGTCACATGAAGGCAGGTGGCTGACAACTGAGCCAGATTCAAAATGGCAGACAGCTGGCCAGCTATCTGCATGCCATCTACCGACTTTCCTGGGTAAACAAACACTTCTCCCCCAAACTACCGCGAGAAACATGTTTTACCTTACATCCTGTGGTCCATTTTAGCATCATAGTATTACCCACCTTTTCCTCATGGTCTCAGCTGTCAACTTTGAAGGCTTTATGGCACCTCCAAGAGACCTCAGCAGTGACAGTGAGAGTGACAACAGGGGGCCCTGCCCCATGGGGAAAGAGTAAACACCCCAAGCCTCGGATACCCACCCCCCCTCCCTTCCTAACATGCCTGGAAGTCACTTAAATAAAAGTACATGGTGCTCTATTCATTGTATTATTTCTTGGTCCAATTAGAAGTACTATTAGACAAAGTATCAGTAGGGTAGAGTAGGCTGGAGGGGGACCTAAAGACCAAACCCTGGGTGGGTTGTCCACCATATACCACTTCTCCCATAAGTTCTTTGGTTCATACAATGCAAAATTGTAGAATGCTAGGGTTTCTGCTGCCCATAAACTCGGATTGTGTGAGGGTGCACTGTACAGTAATACCTCGATATATGATACCCTCAGATGTGATACCCCGGCTTAACGATGGGGGTAGAAATACCACCGTATCCCACCTAATGATGGCCAAACCCCGGTTTAACAATGGGTACTGATTTTTTTTTACCAATTTTGACTAAAATTGTGTGTTTAGGTTGATTTATAAACTGTTTTTAGACACAGAATTAGATGTGTTTTAGCCACAGGTGGGGTGACCATTGTCATTTTGGGATACAGTTTACCAGACTTATATTTGATGATTTTATTTGTTGGTTTTAGTGAGTTACTTACAGGTGTTAGGCTTAGGTTTGCTTCCATGACAGCCGTTACGCCATTCAGATTGCCTTTAAACTTGTTTTGGGGCTCATTTGGGTGGGTTTTGGGCTTGGTTTGGGGGAAACCCAAGGCTGGTAAACTCTCCACACTACATGTTAAAAGTACCCCGCCTAACGATGGGATTTTACCTAACCAATTACATTGTTACACCAGGATAGCCCTGTCGTTATTCATGTATTGTCCATAATCGAAAATATTTTCCGCTCTAACGGATTTTTTCCCATGTGATTTGTATTTTTTCATCATAATAAATACAGTATACACACAAAAAAACTTTCAATAAAAAATCAGGCACTAATTTCATCATGAAACAAACTTTCTGCTTCCATTATTCATATAAATAGACACAGTGGTGGTATGAGGCTTGCCTCACTCCATTTCCTCCTCCCTCCCTCCTCCCTTTCTCCACTCCACTATATTGTCCACTATGACAGAATTTTTTTTTCATGTGATTTGTTCTTTTCCATCATTACAAATATACACACACGAAAACTTTAATAGAAAATACGGCACTGATTTCACTGCGAAACAATATCTGCTTCCATTATTCAAGTAAATAGATGCCACACCACGCTCTCTCCTCCCTCCCTCCTCCACTCCACTCCCTACCTCCTCTTCCATCTCCCCATCTGAGCCAATATCCCCCTCTCCAGGATCGTCACTACCCTCTGAACCATTCCCATCACTGGAAATGGCAGATGACCGTACAGGGGGAAATGATGGGTGGACAGTGGAGGACTCACGTGATCCACCCTCCTCATGCGACGCATAAATATCAACACTCAACATGGCAGTCGCTTTCCTCAGAGGAAGTCACTTTCTCCACTCACAATTGGCGATAATGTCACCTTGAGTTCTCTCCCTATTGCACTATCACTAAGGCCTTTTCTTTTCTGGTCTTTGGACTTCATTGGTGCTGAAGTCGGTGGCTGCTACTCGGCCGAGGATCCAGACACAGGGAAAACTTTAAGCTTAGGTTTATCTATTACGGAAGTACTGTACGCAGGTAACTGAAGCGTGACTCAGATGCGTGCAGGAGGACTGCCAGGGGCTGTGTGGTGAAAATAATCCGCGGAATATTCAAACAATGCCACGAAACACTAGATCATGTATACGTGCCAACCAGACGTCCCTGGGTCATCAAGTATACATGTCACCCAGACACAATGGGTTATGCTTTAAAAAGCTGGCAGCCGATCGGCCATCCGAGTGCATACAGTAATAACAATGCATTTTTTTTACATTTTTATTATATAGTTTACAATAGCTGTTTGACAATAAGACTGCTCCTATAAAAATTTATAGTTATATCCACCAGATAATTTTAAAATGAGGTTTTACAAAGACTATCATATAGTCCAGATACATGAGAGAGTTTCAGTTTTAATGCCAGTTTAACAGCGCTGCAGTAATGATATATCAATTACTTTTGTTCACATATAAAAAGGAAAAAATCACGAAACTCATAAAACTGTCAAAGAATGTTCATTTGGCGTGAGAAATAAAAATTTCACACATATCTAGGCCATAAGATTGTCTTTGTAAGGCCTCATATTTAATTTAATCCATGCATAAGATAACTATATATGTATATTTTATTTGAGCACTCTTATCAACAAACAGTTATTGTAAAGCTTATAATAAAAAATATGTAAAACAAATCATTACTAATGAATGCAAAGAGAAAACAAATCAGCTGCCAGCTTTCAAATGCTTTTCTTCTCTTCTCAGATGAGACAGAATAAATTACAGTATGGTTGTACAGTACCTGGCTAATACACTGTAGATAACCTAATCACTAGGATACACAGATTTCTTCACCACAGAACAAACCCAGTGAGAATGAATTTTCTATTTTATTCTGGCTACTACCAGCCAATTTTATTCAGGAAGAACTTTCAGAAATGAAGAGGTTAATCATCTGCTACTTTTTATAAGATGCACCATCAGTATATAGTATCTGTTTTACACAACCAGCCAATAAATAATTACAGGTTGACATTAAAAAATCCAGCAACCTCCGGACCTGAGGAGTGCTGGATTTTCGAAAATGCCGGATTTTTTATGGTTATACATGCTGTATATATTTAACAGAAAATTACTACCTGTACAGTCCTTTAAAGAAAGAAAATTAAACACTATTTTTTTTTTTTTTATGTGACCAACTCTGGGCATTGGCTTTACAGCCCGTTATCAAGGCCCAGTAGTCCTCCTACATCCATACACCTCCACATGTCACCACTTCGGCGCTAACACCCACCGTCCATATTGAATACATGCTAGGGCTGTCTCATACAGGACTGGTGTATTGGTATTAGCGGGGGTATTTTTACGACATGTCGGCGGGTCATCTGGTAGATCAGTAAAGTCTGCTTTTCAAGAAATTCAAATCCTTAAACTGTTCCCTGCCCCAGTGGGGATTCGAACCTGGGTCCATTAGGACTGCAGGCCAACTCTCTACCGATCCGGCCACCGCCTTCCCCCAAAAGCAAATAAAATTTTAATGTTCACCAACTAAATTAAACAGAATTTTAATGTCGTATGTTCCACAAATGGTTCACACAGACACACCGCTATTAAGTTTTTTTAGCATTTCCACTTTCTCTGCGATCGACAACGCAAGATGTTTACGTTTTACGCCACCTCTTTTCTTTGCTGAATCCATAATGGGGCTATACAGCAGCAAATAAATGATAAAATGAGAAGGAATGAGCAGGAACGCCTGTTAGCAGGTGGAAGCAAGACCCAACAGCTGATTCTGGAGTACAGCGTCATCAAAACATAAACGGTGCCTCCAGAAAACAGTGGCACGCCAACACGGTAAATTTGAAAATGTGCTCTGAAATCCATGCCAGAAATCTAAAGGAACCGGATTTTCGATGGCCGGATTTTTTAATGTCAACCTGTACTACACTCTCTGTGGCACTGCTATCTGTTAAAAAGGACAAGGCAAAGAATAGCAGCATTTTAATTCTGAAACAAGCAGAGACACTCATCATTATGTATATATAATACAGCCAATGATCATATGAAAAGACAATATTCCAAGTTATACACTTTTTTGGTGGGGGTGCCCATCATCCACTCATTCAATGTTGTGCTGCCTTATGGTCTCTACACTGAGTGGCTAGCCAAATGGTCTCCTGTAACCCAGAAAACCATTTCCTATGCTGAGTGGTAACCATTTAACCAAATTATGGTACCCATTACGGCACTCCAATTGGACTGAGTCTGCATAGATTTATATACAAGGGGTGGTTGGTGTTTACTCCTCATGTAATACCACTCAGGGATGAGTATGGCTAGTAACTCTCATCTTAACCCTTTGAGATTCCGATGGTCGTCATTTCAAATCCAACCTCAGGGATTCCGATGACGCTTTTAACCCCTTAACCGCGGGTCGTCACTTCCGTGACGCTCAGGTGCAATGGATCATACCGCAGGGCGTCACTTTTGATTTTTTTTTATTTTCCGTTTTTGAAGGCGCCAACATGCTTGCATGCGTCAGCCTTGGTCACCGAATGGCGGCTCTCCACGCTGCTCGATCCCTGGCAGCCTCCCTGTTCAGTCCCTTAACCCTTAAGTCACACTTAATGACCTTGTCCCATGTCTTTCTCGGTCTACCCCTCCCCCAATATTAACACCTCTCACCCTCTGTACCCAATTATCATCCCCCATCCTCTCCACATGTCCAAACCATCTCAGCCCACCTCTCCTCATCACAACACCAACACACTCCAGCCCCATCCCACCTCTCAACTCCATCGTAAACCCAGCCCCCCCAGGCCCCGCATGCAGGGACGCATTGCACATCCACCCAATCATTGTCATTTCTGTATGTTTAAACCTGCGAATATCCTCCTCCCTTACTGCCCAGGTTTCACTACCAAACAGCATCACTCTCCCAGCACATGCTGCAAACAAAGACCCCTCAGCATGTAAGGAGAGTCCTCTCAATGTCAGGAGAGGCAACAGCTCCCTGAACTTCTTCCAACCACTTCTCACCCTAGTAACTGAGCTAACTCCAGCCCCACCTCTGGTACACAACATGTCTCCCAAACAACGAAACTCCTCAACACACCCAAGAGACCCACCCGCAAGCTCAACCTTCTCACGCCCAACAATCTCCACCCGCTCTCCCCGACACACCGCACACATGAAATCAGCATCATCTCGCAGTTCACCTCCAATACCACTACATCTCCCGTGCACCCACATATCACAAACACTACACAAGGCAGAACCACCTCCCACACCCCCGTGACAAACTGCACATGGCCACCCTCCCCCTTCTCCGACCACACTGCCACAAACCCCAGATACCATCACCCTTGCTTCACCTGCACCCCCCCCAAGCCCCCACACCCCACACCACCTCTCCACCCCCCCCACCCCCCCTTCACTCTCCGCAACCAACACCAAATCACCAGCACACAACATCTCCCATAGGAGCACATCTCCGAAGTCACGTGAGAGGGCTTCAAGCACCATGACAAACAACAAGGGACTCAAAACCGACCCCCAATGAACACCAACACCAACGGAAAACTCATCACTCAAAGCTCCACTCACTCCCGCCTGGGTGCGAGCACACATGCAAACGGCCACAACCACCCCAACCAACCAAACCTCCAACCCCAGCTCTCTCATTGCCCACTTCACCACCTCTCTAGGGACTCCGTCAAAGGCCCCTTCCAAATCAACAAAAACAAAACACAATTCCCTTT
>JAGKTI010000131.1:0-19614 GCA_018397915.1 Birgus latro
CACACACACACACACACACACACACACACACACACACATTGCCAGCTTGTTATTTTTTCCCTTTGTGGTGGCACACACCCAGCAGACGCTCTCCTTTGGTACAGGAGTCAGTACCTGTTGGAAGACCATGTGGAGAGGAAGTGTAGTAATGTAGCAGAGACAGTTTGTGGAGAGCTACCTTTCTCAGTGACAACCATACCACTGTGTCCACATAATTACCATATCATTATTTAGAGCACTGTACAGTAATCACAGCTTTACCACTGTGTCCTCAGATGTTACCCTTAGGTTATTTAAATAGCTGTACTGTATACTAATTATAAATGATAACTTGGTTACTAATACTTTATACATCTTGGGCAAACAGTCTAGCAGATGTACATATATCTATTTTCTTTGGGCAGAGTGTTGGTTTACGTGTTAATCAAGCAGCCAGTGAATCCAAGCATCTAATTAGCAGAACCAAGAATCATTACCTAACAGAGGGTCGATCCTTACCACAAGATATTGCCAGTCAGGTAATACAGGGAAGTTTATAGTTGTTTTGCATTGTATTTGGCATATACAGCTTTATTTGTTAATAGCAAGTAATTGCTGCATAGTTTCATCATACTGTATCATGATTTTGTGGCACAGGTACAGGAAGTTTGTGTATATGAGTATACTGTACAGTATATGCAGTATATATATTTTTTACCTTCTGCTTTTCTCTGTATGATTACAGCTATCAAGTCTTGAACTGGAGGCGGAGAACTTAGTAGCAAAGATGGAGGATGAACATCAGGAGGCAAAGCGGGCAAGAACCATCCGCTTTGAATACAACCGTGATGTGGAGTCGGTGCAATCATGGATTCAAGCAGCTGAGTCAAAGGTACAAGACAAGAGTGTAGAGCCACACAAGCTCAAGGAGTTCTTACAAGAGGTTCAGTGTGAAATCGGAAGTGTCACTGACCAACTTGAACGTCTGACTCGCCATGGTCAGATAATCTGTCAGCGCACCAGCAACCAAAGTGAGAGAGAACTTGTTGCCAACACAATCTCATCACTGACTGAACAACTACAGCAAGTAAAGAACTGGCTGGAAGATAAGAAAGCACAGGTGGGAGATTCACTCGAGTCCTGGCAGTTATTCATCCAGCTATACAATGCTCTTCGAAGCTGGGTGGAGAGGCAGCGAAACTTCCTCTCGGACCCACTAAAGTTTGCTACTCTGCCTGAAGCCCGTGCCAAGCTGCAGGAATATGCGGTAAGTACATATTTTAGTTCCATATAGCATTGTTGCTTGTGAAACTGTAAGACATGCTTACATTTACTGTTTATTGTAAGATTTATGTTTTTCTTAAAGACAGTGTATACAGCAAATGGTTTTTTCATTTCAGGCTGCCGTTAAAGACTGTAAGTGGGCCAACAAGCAAGTGTCAGAGATGACTGCTGAATTAGCCAAAATTGGCCAGTGTTCAGATGTTGGCCCACTGACAGACAAGCAAGGAGAGATAGAGCAGGAAAAGGCAGAGGTAGAAAGTAATCTGAAGGAAGTGATGGCCCTCCTTCAGGAGATGGCAGAGGAATGGGAACAATGTGAGCGTAAGTCAAAAGACGTGGCAGGGTGGATTGAAAAGACGCGACAGTCGTTAGATAACCCACAGAATAAAAAACGCTCACTGCGTGACCAGCTTGCTTCCCGAGAGAAGGTGTTGGCTGATGTGACTATCCAAAAGACCAAGCTGGTGATGGCCATGGAGAAGTTGCAGGTTCATTTCCGTGATCGCATGTGTGCTGAGGCACAGGTGTCACACGAGAACGAGCAGTTGCAGATGCATTTAGAGGAGTTGTACGTGGCCGTGAAGGAAGACTGCAAAAGATTGGAAGCGTGTGTTCACCAGATGGACGCTTACCAACAGGTAAGGAATGAAAATAACTGGATCATGGGCTACGAGTCTTTGTTTTATGTTGTATCATCAAGGTTTTACTGGATTGCCCTTATCTTGTAGCAGCTTTTCAAGCTGCATTTCTTGCTACCCCCCATATTACTTTTTATAATAATTCGTAGCCCATGAAAAGGTTTCTTGACAATAGTTAATGTGTTTGCCCTTGTCTCTCCATAAGGAAATCCAGCGGTTGCGTCAGCAGATGGTGGGTGTGGAGCAGCAGCTGCGTCTCGTTTCTAGTCCTACCTACAGCCCTCGTGATCGTGACAAGGCGGTGGCTGAGCAGAATGTAAGTGTACTGTCATCACTTTTGCTAATTGGTGGTTTGCTAACAGAACTGGCACAGCAGAGTTGTTGCAGTTTATGTGCACTAAACCCTTACTCATTGCCCATTATAAACATCTGATTTTCATCGGTGCTGTAAGTTATCATATAAAAGCAGCACACACTGTATTGATATATGTAAATAGCAGAAAAAAATTATTCACTGTAATAGCAATGCCATCCTGATAGTTCCACCAATTGATTTGTGCATTATGCAGATAGTAGTATACTACTGTATATTTGTCAGATACATATCTCCACTTCCAGTCAGTATAATGAGCAGCTGACTTGTTTGCTAAGTATTGTAATTACTGTAGAAACATAAAATAACAAAACTGTAGTCATTAGATATACTGTATAATTATTAGTCATTATCATCAGTATAATATTGTACAGTACTTCATTTTAGTTGCTTTATAAAAGTCATAAGACTAGTATAGAAATTAAGGAAGTAATATGTTTGACATTAACAGTAAGTTACAAGGTGGCTGCTTTCCATTTCTTGGTTCCTGGGTTCTGAAGGAATCAAACTTCAAATTAATGTGATATAAAAACATGCTGCGGTACTCAACCATCTGTTTGCCATGCCACTCCCCTGACTGTGAGTGTGTGTGTGTGTGGTGTATATATAGGAGTCTGTATGTATGACTGTGCGTGTTGCTGTCCTGTCTCACCTGTGAGTCTCAGTGCCTCCTTTAACTTTGATACAGCTTTCTGCTGTTAAATTAGGCTTTGGTTACAATTGTAGCCATTTTTTTTTCCCTGATAACAGAAGATTATATAGTATATTGATCATTATGTATTATGCTTTATACCAGTACAGTAGACCTCTGCATTCACAGGATTATTTCTCTGAGAATGCTGTAGATAACTCAGAAGCTGTCCTTATTTAAAGTTGGAGTTGTGTTAAAAAATTGCACAAGTTTTTCCTTACAGTGGGTACTGTAAGTTGGGGGAAGCTGGTAAATGAGCTTATAGGTAGCACTTGAGTTTTAATAGTTAATTAGTTTGCAGTTTACTGTGAACTTATACCCTTCAAATCCAGTGACATATATTTTGCCTTGTTCTTCATATCTACAACATTTTATTAAGCTTGGAGGGAACTTTTGGAACTGCAGGGGTAAGATATTGACTTTGTTAACCCATTCACTAATTGAGGACCTTCTAAGTTTAATAAACTTAACAAGGGGTGGCAAGAATACAGTAGTGAAACTCCTCACCAGATTGAAAAGGTTAACAACAGAAAAGAACAATAGGAAAGAAAAAATTAGACAGCATAGAACAGATCTTACTATATTTAGATTATGTTTGGACACTGGGTAATTGAAGGCTGAAATGTATTTCATGATTCTGCAATACCCTACCAGCAATACCTTTGAAGGGTGCTGTAGAGGGAATATATTTGTTTCATAACTAGTTATCACACACACACACACACACACACATAAAGTGATGGAGTCCCAGACCATTTCAGCCAGATAAATTCTGTAGTACAGTATATGTATATATTCAGGGGTATCATCCTAAACCTGAATAACAAGGAAATGCACATGAGAGATGGACAGAAAATTGAAAAATGAAATGACCATGGTGGTGGTAATTCTTGCCATGAGACACTTAGTATTGAGCAGATGTGAAGATCAGTAGTAAGACCACAAATACAAAAGGCAAATGAACATCATGCTGTGCACTGAGCAACCGGTAAAATGTGAAGTATGTGAATAAGGGAGGTCTACTGTTATAGTGTCTAAATGTGGATGTTGGTTATGTGTTACTATCAGTTAAAAATAAAGTAAAAAAGATCTCACAGTACCTTGCTGATATGCATTTGAGGTTCTCTGTTTCTAATTGAAATTGCCATTAGCTCAAAAGTTTTACAGCCAAATATGGTGTAATGAGAGGCAAAGGAAAAAGTTCCACTTCTTCATGCCATGTGTTTGTCCATTCCCTTATCAGCAGTATTATTTCTTTATTAGTAGGTGATTAACATGCTTCTTAGTGTAGTGTGGACATGCTTAACCCCATCCGAATTGATTTTTTTAGTATATAGGAATTATATATATACTGACTGACTGCTTGATTATGATACATCTGAAGTAATTTGATGTCTGTCTTATGTACTAATGAGGTGAAGGGTATAATTTTCCCTGTTGATCATTGTCTTCTTTAAAAACTACAGGTAATGTAACCATTTTTCTGGGTTTAGGTTTCTCAAACATTGGCACAATATTCACTCACAGGCCTGCCGAGAGAGGATCAAAACCATTCAGTGCAAGATCAGTGCACGGAATGAACGTATCAAACTACTAAACCAACGGGGCACTCCTGACACAGCAGCACTTGACACTTAGTAGGATGCCTTTCCTAATCTTTCCCCAGCCATCCTTTATCCTTTCTCTTGCCCTTTTCTCTGGTGCTTCCCTCTTCCAGTTAGGGAACAGGGAAATGAAACGCAGCCTTGATATACATTCCATTTGCCAGCCTGATACTATTATAGCTAGCATATGTTTGCCCCTTATCATCCAATCCTTTTAACACATTTAAAACATTGTTTTATGCAATGCTTGTGTGTGTTCAATCCACTCACAATGCCACTCTTCTTTGCCGGGACTGCATACCACAGGTGCTCCAAGGCCAGTGTGAATCTCTCCAACGACTCATTGTCGAGCTCAGCGAACGAATCTACCAGATTGACGCCTATGCAGTGATATCGACCGAGCTAACGCTAGAAACGACCGATACAAGCACCATGGCCTCCTCACTCGATAGGTCAACTGAGGAGGTAACCCAGGCCTCTCCTCAGCAACCAGGGAGCAGCCAGGACATCCAGGTGCTGGTAACCCAGGAACAGCCTGGGGGAGAAAATGACAGCTGGGACTCTGAAGTGAAAACTCTGATAGGGGAAGCGATGCAGACAGTCAGCCACCAGGAGCATGTACAGACAGTCACCTCTGATTCTGGGCTGCAACTAACATGGGCAGATGTTGCAGCAGGTCGCAAAAGTCCTAGCATATTTGGTCCACCATATAGTGAAGAAACTAGTATTATTCCAGGTGTACAAGCTGTTGCCAAACTTGATACATCTTCATTACCTGTAACATCTACTCTAAAAGAAGAAGAAACAAGAGTGGAATCAGCTGCAGCTGAACTACCCAAGGAAATGGGAATCACTAAGGAAGGGCCAATTAATGTTACAAGTCAGGTTCATGGGGCTATTTCTAAGGAAGAGAAACAAACTCATGACCGGAGGAATCGCCAGCAACAGTTGGCCAAAGGACGTAAATCTAAAAATGTAGACCAAGATCTAAAATCTTCAAGAGTTCAGCAACGAGATCGTCGCACTCGCAGAAAGCAGCCTACTGAACAAAGTGATCCAGTTAGCTTACCTGAAGTTCAAGAGGAAGTCTATTATGATGCACCAAGTCGTCAGCATAGTCAAAGGGGCAGTCCTAGGACACCATACATTAAGCCTAAACCTAGTCCAAGAGAAAGCCCAAGAGGTACACCCATGGTTACACCTAAAACAAGTCCAAATGAAAGCCCAAAGGAGAGTCCAAAGTCAAGCCCACAAGCAGATATTCATGAACATCTTCATTCCGGCAAAATTGAATTGCAGGGTCATGCTAAAGAATCAGATTATTGCAGAGTTACCCCTCTTTTGTGGGATGGAAAGAAAACCTATGCGGAAATTCTCAAGGGAAATTATGAAATGAAAGTGAGAATTGAAAAGGAAACTTGTTCCAAAGACCAGTTTTCAGTGGATGTACAAACAGCAACTGAAGAGGTGCCAGTACCAGTCACTGCTGATGATACCCCAACTGTTGTCATGATATCTTCTACCGGTACACAAGTCTTGAGTTCTACCTCTGTCCCAGCAGCTTCAGTTGTGCATTGTGAAAGTTCAGAAAATGTAGAGTCTACTGAACTTGAAGTTAGTGAACATGAAAGTTTTAGTGCTTCATCTGAAAGTGAAATGGTTTCATCACAGTCTGTTACAATTGAGACTGATGTGGGAACTAGCAAAACCATGCCTTCTTACCTAGATTACACTGAAGAACCTTCCTTTTCACCTGAAACTGTAGAGATAGGCCAAGCACAGGAACCAGCATATCAAGAAGTTGTGAGTGCACCTATGTTCCAAAATGATATTGTTGTCAGCAACCAGACTTCTCAAAGTTCTATGCAGCCTGTAAGTAATTCAGTTCAAGACATAGTATTAAACAGTAACATGGACACCATTAACTTTTACCCAGGGATGAGTCAGTTCCCAGTTTCCACAGGTTTCATCCCAGAGGGATTTGATGTTCAAACATATGGGCAAGTAAACAATTATCAGGAAATTAGCAGCAGTGATTTTACTAGTGCTCCAGTGAACCAGCCTGTACCTGAAGAAACATCTGTACCAAGTATGGTGACAGCACGACCCACTTTAACTCCACCTATGATGACCCCTCCAGAAACTCCTGAGCAGTATCAGGATGAGGAGGAGGTGGAAACTGAGGGTGGAAATATTCCTTGTGAAGAGTTTGAGCATTCTCCTATGACTGCAAGTGATGTGCAGACTGAAGCGCAAACTGTGGAGTGCATTGCCAGTGAGAGTGAAATACCTGGTAGTGTTAATGTACAAAATGAACCATTAGATAGATCTAAATTGTCATATGCTCAAATTCTAGCAATGGGTCTCAAAGCAGCTCCTTCAGCTGTAGTAACTCACACATATGGGGCAATAAAGTCTGTTATGTCATATGTCACAGGACCAACACATGCTGATGAAGTGCCACAAACTGAGAAAGATGGAAAATCTGAATATGTCGCTTCAACTGAAAGTGACCAGAAAGTAAGTGGAATTCCAAAACTTGCCTGTGGTAATGACAGATCTAGAGGCAAGAAAAGATCTTTTGAACCCAAAATAGAAATAACACAAGTAGAAGAATCAAATCGAGCTAAGAAAGAAGAGGATGCACAACAAAAAGAAAAATATATTCCCGGTCTCTTGTTTAAAGGTTCTGATCGTCGATCCCGATCAAAGAGTGCCAGAAGAAAGAAACATGAAGCTAGTACCAGTAATCTTACAGACAAATCTCATGGCAAAGAGGAAAATCCACTTGAGTTTGTTAAAAAAGAAACTGGAAGAAAAACAGATGATATTCCAAAGCCAAAAATAAGGAAAACAGAACATTCTGAACATATGCTTGTGCCAGAAAAGGAAATAAATACCACACCAAAAGAAAAAACTGCGTCTGTGGAAAGGCAAATAGTTGAAAGTGATATGTTGATCCTACCTAAAGACATGCCTGTGTCTGTTGATAGGCAAATGGTTGAAAGTGAAACTTTTGCCATGTCTTCTGTTCAGGGTATGGAGACTGTAGCAGATGATGCATCATCTTTACCAAAGAATATGGATGACATACATTGCAAAGAAAACAGTGATGCTGTAAAGATAATTGAAACAGTAGATGAAACATCTTTATCAGATAATAGGCAAAAAGATGAGAAAAAAATTGACTTAGAAGAAAAGCGCAAAAAGAAGAAGAAACGCCATGCTTCTCATCCAAAGGAACAAGAAGATGAAGTAGAAAAGGCAATACGAGAGATCGAAGAGATGGAAAGAAGTGGCAAGATTCAGCCTTCAGCTGTTAGACAAGCAGCTTTGGATGATGAAAAGCCCAAAAGACGAGGCTCAAAGAGGACCAAGAAAACAGAATATGCAGCCACTCCAAAACCTGATCAGCAATCTGTAGTTGATACCACTAGTCAAAGTGCAACAGTAAAGTCAGAGAAAACAGAAAAAAAGAAATTACTTAAACCAAAATCTTCTGAAAAAGTAAAATCTGAACAAGGTAAATCAAAGAGTGTGATCACAGTGGACCAAAAAGAAAAAACGACCGTAGTACCTGAAAGCATTTCAGAGATGGAAGGTGCAGAAGACTTAATAGATGAGGACAAGGCAGTCCCTCCTCAGATACAAGATGCGAGTCCAGTGCCTTTTTTGGAACCTGTAACTGCATCAGGATCCGAGCAAGTGGCAGCATTCTCTAATGATACCCTTGATAATGCTCCTACTAGTCCCGTAATCACATCCATATCTGGAATTTCCCAAATAATAGCCAAATCTCAGCTAGATAACACCAGTTTTTCATCACCAGAAGCATCTTTTGTAACCTCATATAATCAGCTAATGAGTTCTCAGCCAGGCACTGAATATGATGCATATTGTACAGAGTCAGTTGAGCAGCCACACACTGTTAATGATCAAATTGCTGGTGAACCACCAAGAACAAAACTGCTTGATGGAAGTACTATTCAGTCAGTAAGTAAAGAAGTAGAAGTGCCGATAGTGCCTGATGTCATGGAAATAACTGAAAATATCAAAGCAGTGACAGATTCTCAAATGCCTGTTACTAAGAATGTCCATATTGAGATGGTTAAAGAGCCAGGTGTAACCGAGTCCCTAAATCTCCCTACTGAGTCTGTCATTTTTGAGACAGTGCCACAGTCTCAAGTGACTACTGGCCACAGAACCATTCAGAAGAAAGACATAAAGAAAATTATGATGATTGATGATTGGCCAGTAGAGACTGAAGAAGTGGTAGAGCAGCCAGAAAATGTGACTGAGGAAATGTTGCAAGATCTACCTGCTGACTCAGTGATTGCTGAGACAGTGACAGAAGAACCTCAGGTGACTACTGCCGACAAAATCATTCAAAGGAGAATTATCAAAAAAATTGTGATGATTGATGGTCAGCCAGTAGAGACTGAAGAAGTGGTAGAAGATCCAGAAGATATGACTGAGGAAATGTTGCAGAATGTCTCTACTGACTCAATGATTACTGAGACAGTGACAGAAGAACCTCAAGTGACAGCTACCCACAAAATCATTCAAAGGAGAATTATCAAGAAAACTGTGATGACTGATGGTCAGCCAGTGGAGACTGAAGAAGTGATAGAAGAGCCAGAAAATGTGACTGAAAAGATATTGCAAAATCTCCCTGCTGACTCTGCCAGTAGTGAGACTGTGACAAAACCAGGATCTCCAACTATTCGAAAGGTTTTCAGGCATCGAATAATCAGGAAAGATGTTACTGTTGATGGTACTCATATTAAGAGTGAGGAAATCATTGAAGATCCTGAAGAAGTTACTGAAGAAATGCTTATCAGCCTTCCATCTGATTCAGCAGTTACAGAAGCATTGACAGAGTGTAGTCAGACAACACCACAAAGAATCCTTCGACAAAAGAAAGTCAAGGTAAAAATGATGGATCATGAGCTTAAAGTGTCTGAAGACGATAAGACACATGATCAGAACAAAGTATCAATAGCTACAGGGCCATTGATTTACTCTCAAACTAAAGATTTTGATCACAGTGCTTTGGAATTGACTGACTCTTTGCCAGAACCTTCTGTAGACAGACAGTGCATAAAAGTACCAACTTCATCTTCCAGTACTCGGAGTGTCAGAAAAAGAATTATGAAAATAGTTATTATGGTTGATGGAAAGCCAGTAGAAACTGAGGAAGTGATAGAGGAACCTGAAGAATTAACTGAAGAAACTTTGCAAAGCCTGCCAACAGACACTATAATAACTGAAATGGTTACTGATCCAGAAATATCCTCAAAGCAAAGAGTTGTCAGAAAGAGAGTTGTCAAGAAAATTATTACAGTAGATGGCAAACCTGTTGAAACAAAGGAAGTAGTGGAAGATCCAGATGTTTCATATGAAAAAATGCGGAAAATGCCTGGAGATACCTTTATAACTACAACCGACACAGAAACAAGACTGGTAACTATCTGTAAGATAATCAGGAAACGAGTAATTAAAAAGATAATTATGGTAGATGGAAAACCAACAGAAACTGAGGAAATAATTGAAGAACCAGATGAGGTCACTGAGGAGGAACTAAAAGAACTACCTGCTGACACTGTGATTACAGAGACAGTTTCTAAACCTGAGAAAACTACCACCTACAAAACAATCAGAAAGAGGTTGGTTAAAAAGATTATTGTTGTTGACGGGAAACCAGTTGAAACTGAAGTAGTTGTGGAGGAACCACTTACAGACAGTAGCTCCATACCAGAAAGTATGGAAGTAGAAATGAGAGATGGGGCAGTGTCACCAGAATCAGAACGACTTTTATGCTTAGACAATGTTCATCATGGAATTGAGAATGCTGAGTATATCAGCACAGAGAGTAAAGTTACAGGAAGCATTCCAGTTGAACATGGAGACTTTGCACTTACTGCTGCACCAGTTGATGATGCAAATATTGCTACCTTTGTTGACATCCAGAGAAGTTTTAGTGAGAAACGAATAAACAAAGGGCCTGTTCTGCAAGAGAATGAAAATACTTGCAGTGATAGAACTGTATCATATACCGATGGCGCTCAAGCAGTCATGAATGTTCCAGATTCCTTGCCCAAACCTGCCGTTGGACTTATCTTACCAGATCACGCTAATGACCGGCTAGAAATTCTCGAAAGTGGTGGATTTACTTTGGACAGTGAAGAAGAGACAAAAGGGAGTCCTTGGAAGTCAAATGTTGACTCTCCTACTGTCAATGAAGAAGAGCCAGTTACCAGGGAGTCCAAGCCTGAGGAGCATAATAAAGCTTCCTATAACCTTCCTCTTCCAGATCATTCCAGTGACTGGATGGAACTCATTCAAAAGGGAGGTTTTACACTTGATGATGAGGAAGAGGATAAGGAGGAAGATATCTCAGGAGCAACTGCAGTTACATGTACCAAAAAAGAACAGACATTAGCCAAAAGTGAAGAAAAAGATTACACAGTATGCGAACCAGCATCTGGAGATAGGGAAAGCAAAGTTAAGGGAACAGTTATGCCAGAAATACAAAATACATCAGATAGTCTGGTACAGAGTAGCAAACCAGAAAATATTGTATGTAAAGATGGTACCCCTGTTGATTCTGATATTATAAAACCTGTGTTTGGACTTCCTTTGCCAGATCATGCGAATGATTTCTTAGAAATAATTGAAAGTGGTGGGTTTACTCTTGATGAGGAGGAGGAACAACAAGAATCTTTAATGCCTACTGAAGAAAACGTCAACGCCAATATAGAACACGAACAAACAGCGACAAGGAATGAAGCTAAGTTGAACACAGAAAATGAGTTTTCATCTGCAGAGACAGAAAGCAGAGCAAATGAAACAGTGATGCCAGAATTATCAGAAGAAGGAAAAAGTTCAGAGCATGTGAGTGAAACTGCGAATGTAGAGAAAATTTCGCAAATGAGTCACCCAGTGTTTGGACTTCGTGTGTCTGATCATGCAAATGATTTCTTGGAAATCATAGAAGGTGGAGGATTTACACTTGAGGATGAAGAAGAAAGTGATTCTACAAGAAATACAATCAGCAAACATTTATCAAGAGAAACAAACACTGGGTTAGAAGAGAATACTATACTTGAGTCACAAGAAAAGTTTCTACATCCAGTAGTGAGGGTAGAGCCAGGGGATATTACTACTGAAGAAGTTACTTCCACTTTTCACACTCAAGGGACTCAACCTGTGTTTGAACTTCCTTTGCCAGATCATGCTAATGATTTCTTGGAAATAATTGAAAGTGGAGGATTTACTCTTGATGATGAGGATGAGCAACAAGAATCTACAGCTTTTACTGAAGAAAGAGTCATCACTTACAGAGAGAAGGAGCAAACAGAGGAAAAGGGTGAAGCCAAGTTGGACACTGAAGATAAATCATCACCTTCAGAGATAGAAAGAGTAGAGAATGTAGAGATGCCAGAATCATCAGAAAAGCCCAGGAGTCCTGAGCATGTAAATGAATCTGAGAATGTAGAGAATATTTTTCAAATGAGTCATCCAGTGTTTGGACTTCCTGTGCCTGATCATGCAAATGATTTCTTGGAAATCATTGAAAGTGGCGGATTCACTCTTGAATCAGAATCTGATGACGATGAACCTGCAGGAAATGTGGAGAAATATTGTGATGCTGCACAATCTCCTCCAACAGCAGTCAAGGATACAGCTCAGACTATGCAAGATTATATTTCTTTTAATACAGTTGGCATTGAAGAATCAGTCATGGCATCTACAAGTGCTCTTCGATTTAACAAAGGCCTGACCTTTGATAAGTCAGGCACAGACCAAACAAGATCTATTAAATCAGATATACCTGCCATTACATGTGAAGTTGAAAATGAAGAAATAGATATTTCTAATCAGCCATGCATTAAATTAAAGCAACCAGATGAGAAAGAGAGAGATATTGAAGTCACAGTGACAGATGATAACACTAAAACTGCAGCAAATGTGGAAGAAATGTCAGGTAGTACAAAAGGTAAACTTGAAGTGACCAGTATTGAAAATGATTTTGCAAATGTTGTACTAGCAACAACATTTGAGGAAAAATTGCAGGATGACTGTCACATTGAACCTGATGTTAGCAAACAGACTACTGATTCAGATATAGCAACTGTACAACTTCAAGTCCTTGAGGAAGCTTTCCAAACTGCTGAGATCAAAGATGATCAGAAAAACACTAAGCCAGTTTCACCATCCACAGATTCTGAAGGTTTCATGTCATCTTTGCGGCCACCAAACTTTGGAAACCCTAGGCCATCAAGCCCTCATACTGCAATGGACAACCCAGATGACATCATTCTTACCCCCCAATGGATGAGGCATAGGCACATTGTCCGCAGAATTACAGAAGATAAGACGAGCAGTCCCTCTGAAGAGCATGAGCAATTTCTGAAGACCAGCAGTGCTCCTCTGGATGATACTAGAGTTACTCAGTCTATTGAACAGGATGCACAGGCAGTAGCCATGGTACCAAAGAGAGATGTCACCCTTCCACTGGTATCTGGAACTGATTACTACAAAAATAAAAAGAAAAGGCCAAAGAAAGCTAAAGGGAAAAGAGAGGATGAAGACAAGGAATATGAAGTCAGAGATCTATACTATAGTGTTCAGAATAATATGAAATTAGAAGAATCTGAAGCATCTACAAAGACTGTTGAAGTAAGACTTCCTCAGGAACAGTACAGTCCACGACACTTGGAAATGCCATGCAAAGAGTTGTCAGGTAATTACTATCCTTCAGGGTCTGATAGTGAAGAAGTAACACAACATACAGAAGGAAGAAATACTATTTTACACATGCAGGAAGACATTCCAGGAGGAACATCATCTGAAAGTGATTCACAAGAGGATTTGTCTTCAAAAGAGTTTGAGATAGTTTCCCACCCACAGCAAGAAATGTTGAAAGATATTCATGATAATAAAGAACAGACCTCAAAGGCTGACATTTCACCAGTATCTCATAATGAAAGGGTCCTAGAAGAAGTAGAATGCTTGCAGTTTGAAGAAGTTCCTCATGTTGATGTTCACTACAGTTCAGAGGAAAATGTTGGTTTACAAGCAACTGTTCCCAATTTTGAGGAAGCCATTGAAGAAGCAATGACATCTGTGCCAGAGATTGGAGACAGTAGGCCAGTTCAGCAACCACTTGAATCAGTCACTGAATCGTGCTCTTTTGCCGATCACAGTGACGAATGGATGGATGTAGTTACGAAAAAATCTGTCAGTGAAATCTCAAGTCTTGATGATATTAGTTCAGTAAATAATGTTACTAATGATAAGTCCTTAGAGACAGTTACAATCCTTTCTACAGCTGACACAGAAATTGACATGAGTGGAATTGCTGATAGTGTATCACGAGAGTCTCAGGCTGAATTTGAAACAGGCTCCAGTATATCATTGTTATTAGAACATGAAAATGACACAGGTTCTCCTCATCAAAGATCTTATGCAGATATTCTAGCCTCTTCACCTGCCATTGTTGTGGAAGGGGTATGTGAAGAACCCAAAAAGCCCTATGTTCACAGGAATCCTCAGATCATTGAAAAAGAGAAGGAAACAATTAAAGAGAAAGATGATGCTGTTGATGAAGAAGGTTTCACTGAGTTTCTATCTAAAAAAGGAAGGTTTAGGAGGAAAACTCATAGTACATCCAAGGCTACACCTGAAATTGAAGAAGCTGTACAAAGTGCTGTAGAATCAAAGGAAGTGGAGGCCCTTACTCTAGACAAAGATGATGTTGAAAAGGAAGATGTGGGTACTGATTCAGAAAGTGAAAATGAGATTGAAGTTCAGTATCTTAAAGCTGTGAAGCCAAAGAGAAGTAAATCTAGGCAAAGGTCAAGATCTAAAAGATCATCAAAGTTATCAGAATCAGAACAAGAAATAGATAGAATAGTAGCAGCAATAGAAAGAGGAGAAACTCCCCCTAAACCCAAAGATGTGATAGAATATGAGCATAAGCTTTTTGCTGCCTTCTATCTTGGCTCAGAATTGTGGTATGATGTATTTGGTATTAGGGATGCCGAAAAAATGCATTCAACTTATCTTGCCGGTGAAATCAGACATGAAGAAAAACAAACTCTGAAGCTTCACAAGATCTCCAAAGAACACTCACCTGAAATTCAGGTAACTGAGGAAGTGGTTTCTCCTCCGGTGATCGATAACAAAACACATACTGATAATAGTAGCCAGTGTGAGATCACAAGCACAACAGCACATTACATGGTCACAGGACAACAGCTAGCTGCACAAGAAACAGAACCAGAGCTAATATTGGTGGATCAGTCTGTAGAGAGAACAGCAAGTTCAGATAATGAAATACCCTGCACTAAAACAACAGGTGTCCCAGTGTTTGATGCAGTTTGTACAAGATATGATATGAACATACTGTTGGACTCTGAAACTAAGTACTTTGAATATCTTACATGCCTTCAGAGAGAAAAGGATGCTCCAGCAGATAACTCTGTTGAACAAGAACATGTCACACAATTGCCAGTTATGGCTAGAAATGTGGTCACAGAAGAAAAGGCATTACAGCCTAAAGTACTTTTAAATGAAGACAGTCATGGAGTAGAGAGGAGAGCTTCATTAGACTCTGGTCTTGTTCTCAAGAATGACGTTGTAAGTACAGGTGAGATTCTCACTGACAGTACTGCAGCTGAGGAGTCACAGCTGGTAAATAATGAACTGCAGCCAGTATTGTCAGAAATTGGTACAGTGGAGTTTGCCAGTGACTATGATGGTATTCATGGTAGTGATGTAAAAGGTGTAGAGGCCTCACAAGAAACCAAACAGAGGAATATTGCCTCATGCTTGATCCAGTCTCAGTTTGTGTCTGAAAACAGAACTCCTGAGAATGAAATCACTGGGGAAATTGAAAGTGAAACAATTCACGAAAGATCTGCCCCAGAATCTTTGTCAGTTTTACCTTATAACATTCGAGAGATTCAAATGGCTGAAGCAAAATACCAAGAGTGTTTGGCAAAAGAGAAGGATACTTCATCTTTGGCAGACATTGTTGCATCTGCCAAAGCTGTAGTTATAGATCAAAAAGAAGAGTTACCCAAAGAAGACAAGTCATTTATTTTGTATCAGACCAAGACAGTACAAGTTAAGGTTGCTGATGATCAGTGCCCAAAACCACAGGTTCCTCAGTCAGTAGATAGTGGTGGCTTCACTGAGTATGTTTCAAGACATGAACGCTGCCATCGCCTACGGTCTTCATGTTCTGAAGATCCAGAAGACACTGTGAAAGATATTGTCTCATATGTTTCAAGGATGGAATTACCAGAAGTTGAAGTTGTAGAGGAAAAAGAAATGGAAAAGAAGTCAGAGAAAGTGAGAGTTTCGACTGAGAGCCTGGCAGTAAAAGAGGAAAATATGGCTGCAATAACTGAAAATATATTGAAAGCAGTTGAAGAAGAGTGTTGGGCAGATACCACTGAAAAAGCAATTAAGCCAGAAAAGCAAATAAAAAGTGACAAGCATTCTCCCAAGAAAAAATCAGACACTGAAAAAGAGGTGGTTCACAGAACAAATGAAGAGTTTCTGCAGAGGTATGAATGTCTTGATCCATTGATATATAATAAGATGGATATTGAAGACAGTGAAAGAATATATTATGAGATGCTAGCTAGTTTTAGTCCACTTGAGGCATATTCAACTGATTCTTTAAGTTTAGAATGTGTATTACCTGAAGAAAAGAACAGCCTGAAACAAGAAGAGTGCATTGCTGACACCCACTTACAAGCATATCATGACACCCTTTCACAACCTTCTTCTGTTTCCTTTTCTAATTCTTATTCTGCCACCCTTGATTTAACTTCAAAAACCTTCTATGATATGAATGCAATTGAAGAAGCTGAAGCTAACTACTTTAGTTATTATGCACAGTGTAACAGCATGTCTAATGTAGAATCAACAGAGACTGAGGAATATCTTGATTTCAAAGCAGTACCTCTCAGATCAAGAGAAGATGAATCTACTTTACGGGGAGCATCAGCTGCTGAGGAAGAGGCTATAATCACCCACATTTCTGAGAGCTTGGACATAACAGACCCCCAGGCTTTAGAAATGGTGAATGCTGATTGTAAGCCAGAAACCAGTAATATAGATCTGGATGAGTTCACTAGCATAGATAATCAACCTGTAACATCTGAGACAAAAATAATACATCCATCAGCAGCAGTCTTCATTATCACAGAGCCAGTAATTGAGCCAGAAGCTGAACAGAAAGCTAGGGCTTATGATACTTCAAATGAATCAGTTATTACACAACAAATTATGAGTCCTTCTGTCACTCTTACTGAAACAATAAATGAAGAGCAAGCTGTGGCCTATGACGCTCCCACTGAACCAGTCATTGGCATTAAACCTGTGATTCCCCTCACTTCAACAGAACCAATAAAGGAAAAGCTAGGTATGGTTCCTGACATTCCCTCTGAGCCAGTATTTGAACAAGCTGTGGCTCAAGATAATATTACTGAACCAGTCATTGATCAGCAAACACTGTCTCTAGACACTCCAACAAAGTTGATTCCTGAACACTCTAGTAAAACTTGTGAGATGTCAGTTGATCTAGCAACAGAACAGCCAGCTATGAAAACTGCTCCTACAGGTCAGCCTGGAACTGTTTGTGAAGCTTCAGGTCTGTCTGAGGATAGTGTATTAGTGGATGAAATGCAAGTATATGACCATTTAGATATCAGTGCTTCAGAAAAATATTACCATGAATATTTAGTTAACTCTAACAGTCCTTATGAAGTGCTGGAAGAAGAAACAGTAATTGACATAACTAACCAAGGAATTGATTCATCCATAACAGAAATGCCAAAAGAAAATCCATATGATATGACTGCCATACAAATGGCAGAAACTAATTACCAAGAATATCTGGCACAAACAAAGAAGTCCACCTCTTGGGCTGATGTTGTAGCATTTGGAAAGCCAGCGTCTGTAGAAGGGGAGAAGGAAACTGATCCAAATTATGATAAATCTTTCATTCTTTACCAAACAAAGACAGTTAAAGTATCAGTGGCTGATGAGGAACCACCAAAGCCACATATTACAATACATACTGATGAAGAAGGTTTCACTGAATTTGTTTCAAAACAAGAGCGTCGCAGAAGGTTACGATCATCATGTTCTGAAGACCCAGAGGATTCTGTGAAAGACATAGTTCCCTATGTACCAAGGATTGAGGTCCCAGATATAGACATAGTGAAGGATCCTGAAGAAGCTGATGAGACAGAATCAAAATTTTTGGAGGACAGCAGTTTTGGAAGAGCTGAGGAGGAAAGCATGAAAGATGAATCTCAAGAATCAGAGTCTCCAAGATTCATGAGAGAGGACGCCCCCAAACAACAAAAGTGTTTAGTTAACAAAGCTGAAAAAGAAGTTGCTGAAATTGTTCATCATGTGAATCCAGAGGAAATTCTACAGAGGAATGCCTCTTCCGACTTCTTCAATTGTAACCAGTGGATCTTCAGTGATGCTGAGAAGAATTACTTCGAAATGATAGCCCAAACCAAGAAAACCAACCAAAATGTGGTGAGTGTTAAAATGGAGAGTGGAGAGGATGATGATGATGATGAGGATGCCTTTGGCTCACCTCGTGGATCTCCAGCTAATAATGGAGGTAGTCCAATAATGAGAACACACCAAACTGAAGTTATGCAAACTGACTCTCCTTATGGCCTTGCAAATTGGACTGATGAGAGCACATATCTGTCTTTAACTTCCACACCCCCTGACCAAGTAACTGTCACTAATTCTTCAGGCACTAATTTGACTTTGATGGACAAGACAGACAATCTGACACAGACTATAGACACTGCTAGCCCAGTCACATTGTCTGAGCCCAACAAGAAGACAGCTTCCATGCAGGCCAAATATGAAGCCAGTGGCACCCCTGCCCCTCACAGAGAGAAGCAGGTGTGATGCACGAGTGTGAGCCCATGTGTTAGAGTGTGTTTGTGTGTGTGTTGTAGTCCCCGGCCCCTTTGTAGTTCAGAATTGGTATTCCAATCTCTTGTCATGTACAGGATGCAGTTAATAATTTATACACTAACTTTTTGTTTTGGTTACAATTTTTATTATTATTTTTTTTTTTATTGTTACACGCTAGTTCCCTCTTCATAGATTTGACTTTTCATTTGACGATTTCAAACCTGTCAGAGTTAGATTCCTGCCTTCTTCTGCATTTTGTGTTGCTTTACCCATTTGTTGCATGCTGTTACTTAAAGTTTAAATGATTAGTGGTTTGGTTGAACTGTCACAAAACCAAAGTTATTGGTATTTTGTTCCAGCATTCTAATACCCAGTTTTATTTCTGTCTTCCAAAGTGATGAGCTTGGTATGTGATACTGTTAATTTACACATCAAGGAATTTCCAGGAAAACTGTAATGAACCTTTTAATATTCTCATGCAAAGCAGCACTGTACAAATCAGTGGACCTTGTAGTTGTTTATGGAGTGCTGATTAGGTAGGAATGTATAGTTTTATGAGTACTGTATATGCATGCTGTTTCTGTCATTGCAGTATAGTATAAGTAGTTATTTTAGTCTCATTTATTTGACATTTGGTAAATTTAGTTGTAGTATAGTGGCTGATCATTGTTGTGCATATTTTTGACAGATGGATATCCTTATTTTCAAATGTTTATGGGCATGTATGTGATTCTAGATCATGGATTCATAGGTCACTAGCAATGTATTCAACTAATGACTTATAGTACAGAGTACCCTTAGGTATTGCAGCTACCTACCACTGGCAGATCACAGTACAACTGAAGAATGATTGGAAAACCATTACCGCATAAAGGCCTGGCTGCTTTTGGCCACTCAACCAGAGTCACTTAGTTTAAATACCTTACCAGCACACATTATTATAATGTACAATATTGTTTGAGTAAAACACGCACATACATACACACACACACACACACACATACACACACACACACACACACACACACACACAGAGGTAAGCTGACAGAGCTTTAGGCAGTAGTGATGTCACAC
>JAGKTI010000131.1:19665-31630 GCA_018397915.1 Birgus latro
CACATACATACACACACACACACACACACACACACACACAGAGGTAAGCTGACAGAGCTTTAGGCAGTAGTGATGTCACACAATGTCACAGTATATCTGTAGTTTAATCAACTGCACCACTGGAGGGAGTATTACATTTTGATGAGACAAGCAACAAAAATTCAGTAACCAACGAGTTAACCTAAGGGCTTGCTGTAATAGAACTGTATTATAATTCTGGTGTGATATCCTTGATGTATAGTAGATAGATTTACATTTTATACATTAACAATTTCAATATAATGTATATTTTTACTAGCTTTCACCAGACGGTTTCATTCAGCTTAGGAGAGATGTTTCGTACAAAGGGGTTAGAAAAAGTCTAATCAAAACCCCTTCAGTATGTTGATGTCTTTTGATTTTATCCTTGGTACTACCAGGTGATTATTGATATTTTCAGATTATGGAAGACATTTAGTGGAGAAAGGATGAAATAATTACCCATCAGCATATTAACCACCATGCATTACTGTTTGTCTCAGAAAATGGCTAAATTTAATAAAATTCACCGGGAAGCCCAAAAATTGAAATCCACACCATGTCTCTTGTCACCCAAACACAATTTCCTGACAGCTTAATTGTAACTTGGAATTCTGGTTCACAGCAGATTGCTTCATTACTTCCACCAAGGAGGTTATGTTTTTGTTGGCGTAGGTTTGTTTGTCTGTTAGCAGGATTTCTCAGAAAGTTATGAATTGATTTTGCTGAACTTTTTGAAGGGGTAGGGTATGACCCAATGAATAATCCATTAGATTTTGGTGATGATCCTGATCATCATCCAGATCCAGGAATTTTATGTTTGTTTGCCCACATGATATCTCCAGAAGCTCTTGATGAATTCCAGTGAAATTTTGTGGATGTGTGGCCATGGGCCAAGAAGGAATTGATTAAATTTTGGTGCAGATCCAGATGCTGCAATGGCATTGATGGAGTGCTTTCTAGTTTTGTTAATAGTGCAAGCAGAATATGTTTTAGATGTAGATTGCACAAGATTGATTTTACTTTCTTTTTTTTCATGTAGCAGTGTTGATACTGTGTATCCAGGCATGTGATATGAGGACTGAATGCATTTCTGTATTTATACATGAGATCAGCATGCCAGGATTCCCCTACATCATCATCATCATCACTCTTATTCATCAGGAAGTATCACAGCTGGCCCATATTTATGCAAAAATTTCATTCCACTTGCACCTCGATCCACCACTGGAGAGAGAGAGAAAGAGACAGAGAGAGCAAACCTATGATAATGCTTATGTCAGGGGCATAGAGGCCAAAATCACCTGCATCAGCTTAGGTAAACATAGTCTCTATCGCTGATATGGGGATGCAGGTAGTATTTTTTCTCTGTTATTTATTTTCTCTCCATTGCTTTCTTTTACAATCTTAGGATGTGACTTAGAAAGAGAGACAGACAGACAGACAGACAGGCAGAGAGCAATCCTACAGTAACACGTATGTCAGTTGCAAAGAGGCCAAAATTGCCTGCATCAGCTTAGGCAAACCTTGGCTTCATTACTCTTTTACTTATTTTCTTTCAGTTGCTTTCTTTTATAATCTATGGATGTGATGAGAGAGAGAGAGAGAGAGAGAGAGAGAGAGAGAGAGAGAGAGAGAGAACAAAGCTACAGTAAC
Source organism: Birgus latro (assembly GCA_018397915.1). Taxonomy (NCBI): domain Eukaryota; kingdom Metazoa; phylum Arthropoda; class Malacostraca; order Decapoda; family Coenobitidae; genus Birgus; species Birgus latro. Next base: position 21,340 of record JAGKTI010000131.1, read on the forward strand.
ACTTATGTTAGCTGCATGGAGGCAAAAATCACCTGCTTATGAAAACATAGTCTCCATCGTTGATAAGGGGGTGCAAGATGTATTTTTCCCCTTTTACTTATTTCTCTCTGTTGCTTGTGCGTTCCCATGTCAGCATTTTTCCCCTTTTATTTATTTCTCTCTGTTGCTTGTGCGTGCTCATGTCAGCATGTCTGATATGTGGCGGGGTGGGATGGGGGATGCTCGCTGTATTATTTTCCCCATTTTTGTTTAATTTTCTTTCTTTCTGTTGTTTCCTTTTCTAATCTTTGGATACAACTCAAAAATGAAGAAGAGACAGGGATAGAAGTAACAGGAAGTGGAAAAGAAAAAGGGGGAAATGGAAGAGTGGGGTGAGAGAAGAGAAATGGATTATGTTTTGTCCTGTCAAAGTGAGCTTTTATGATGAAAAACATATCCCAACATATACAGGACTGGTTTGCATGGTACTCCTAGTTAACAGTTGACTGCATAAACAAGTGAATGTATGAGCACATACCATGTAGCAAGGAGGACCTTCTTTATAAGTGTTTTTGATGTAGTTAACCTTTATTCTTATTTAAAATTGTATTATATTGAATTATAAGTATAAACTGGTGGTGGTCAATCACCAAATCCTCCCTTGTCCTATAAGTTATATACAGCACTCCATAACCACTCATAACATCAGGACCCCCTGTGCAGTACAGTGACATTTCATCACACTTATTGCCGTACAGTATTTAAGGTTGATTTTCTGTGTTTGAATGGTTATACAGTACAGGTATAAGGTTTTGCAAGGGTTAAAGTTTCTTTAGGGGAGGTTGGAAGGGTGCTACATCACTATCTGTCAGTGTGTCACCTTCCGGCACCCCGTTGGCCATTACCTGCCAGATAATTGAGATTTTATTCTTATGCTTCATCAGATGCTCTGAGGTGCAAGATTGATACTTGAAATGAGTAGACCTGGAAGGAAAATATGTCTTAGTGGAGATGATGCCACTAACAGTTCCCCTGCCTTACAGCTTCTGCAAAGCTGGGTGTACTAGGAAATAAGATTGTACTGTAGTTGTGCTGCTGGTTGTTGAAAACTTGTTTCAGTTTATATAAATTATGGGAATAAGTAATACTGTATAATGGAACTTCTATGGTGTAGGCTTTGCTTTAACAGGGTCACACCCTTGACTGCCAAGCTAGGAAGCTAAGGAAAGCAATCTTACTGTGAAAATGAAGAGAATTCTGATTTTTGTATTTGTATACTGTCATCTTTTTTGTATGTGAACCATCATTTGAGTAGCATACTTGCCCACAGAAATACTTGTAGCTTAATATTTGGAAGTCTTTCTAAGAAAAGAGCCAAGTTGTTTATTGGCTTCGTTAGACTGTTATGAGGTTGCTACGTAATGTCTTTGATGGGTTGATACTGTAAGGATCCGACAGTCTCTAAGCCAGTGGTAGGAGTGAAATTTTTTTGTTTGAATTTTTATTTATTCATTTATTTTTTAAAAGTGAGCCTCTTTTTATTTTTATTTTTTAAAGTGAGCCACATAAGTAAATGAGAAAAGATGCCCATCCTCATACTTTAGCAGAATCTTCGGTTTCTGTAGCAACCTGTAGAGGAGTGAAAAAGCTGTATTATATTACAGTATTATCAAAAGATTTTTTTTCCTTTGACACAAATTTTGGAAGCATGTCATTCCAACCTATTCTTCCTTTCCGTGGCATCCACTCCTGGCCTGAAGCTTGTGGTTGAGCATATATTTATTTTTTTATTTTGGCCCAGGTGACTTGGCTGAATATGTCAGTCAGAGGAAATCAACAGAGCTCTTACCACATGGACAACAAAACAAACTTGAATTTTGGAAACAGTTCTGATCCTCTGTGTAATCATACTGGAGTTGCAGCAACTTTTTCTGAATCTGGTGATACAGTCTGTCTATCTATCTATTGCCAGATGCCTCAATCCCGCACGGGGTGGCCACAAACAAATCGCCTCCATGTCACTCTGTCCCCCGCCATTTCACCACCCCACTCCCAACTCACAAACCCCTCTCTCATGTACCTCTCCACTCCATCCCTCTATCTCAACCTCGGCCTCTCCTTCCCTCTTGCCCCCTCCACCTCACTTACATACACTCTCCTCGTCAGTCTTTCACTCTCCATCCTCTCCACATCCCCAAACCACCTTAACGTGTTTCTCCTAACGCTTCCTATCACATCCACATCCACACCACAACGCTCCTTCACTCCCTCATTTGTTAGTCTGTCTCTCCATGTGACTCCACATGCTCCTCTCAAATAACTCATTTCCACTGCTCTCACTCTTGACTTCTGTCCTTCTAACAGGGTCCCAGCTTCACTTCCATATGTTAGAGTTGGTGTCACAATACTGTCATGTAACAACTTTTTCACTTCCATGCTCACCTCCCTGTTTCTTATCACTGCTTTCAACGAACCAGCAACCTTCCTTCACTGCTGCACCCTTTCAACCACTTCACCCTCCAGACTTCCATCCTTACTCATCACACTACCCAAGTACTTAAATGCACTCACATTCTCCATATCCTCCCCATCCAGTCTCACTGTACATTCACTGGCTTCACTTCTCTCGAAGACCATCACTTTACTCTTCCCTACATTCACCTTTAGATTCCGTTTCTTACACACTCTCCCAAACACATCTACCAAGCCTTGCAGCTCCCCTTCGTATTCGTTCAACAACACAGTATCTTCTGCAAACAACAGTACAGCGAGTTTCCACACACTGCCTTCTCTCACTAGGGCCGCTCCAGCATCCACTGCCCGACCTTGTATCTCTTTTATAACCCCATCCATGTACAGATTGAACAACCATGGAGACATGACACATCCTTGTTTCAAACCAACCTTCAAATGGAAAGATTCACTCAGTTTGCCACCCACATGCACTGCAACCTTAGCACCTTCATACATACTCTTCACTGCCTTCAAAAACTTCCCATCCACTCCATATATTCTTAATACTTTCCACAATCCTTGTCTATCCACCCTGTCATATGCTTTCTCCAGATCCATGAAGGCTGCATACTCATGATGCTTTCAAAGAGATATGTAATAGCTATCAGGCTGTTTTCCATGCACCTATAAATTATAAGCTCCTTTGTAGAGATTGGATATGTTTTGTACCTCGACTCTGTCAGCATGGTGTAATAGTTTTCCAGTCAACATATCAGACCAGTTAATATGCTAGTGGTGTAATTATTGGATTCTTTACATGAAGTTTTTTTAATCTACACTTTAGTACATTGCTTGTTGAAAGAATATTTTATTTATCATATCTACTAAAACTGATAGATCCATAAACATTTAGGTGGTCATATAGAGTATGGTATTTGTTTTAAAGGTAAGATTAGTAGTGTCACATGAAATTTAAAGGGTTTTGCAATTAACTTTATTCATAGACACAAAGTACAGTATTGTTTAAAACCAAAATTTACTGTAGAAACCCCAGTACCAAATATATCATGTACGTACAGTAGAAACTTCATTTGATTCAGAATTCAGTTTTATAGACTTACTGATTAGAAGTATGAAAGAATTAAATCTTACCATAAATTTGTATCTTGTTTATTGTGCAGTCACACTTGAATATGCAGTGTGTTAGAATATACAATGTGTTACTGTAGTACAGCAATAATTTTTTTTTTTTTTACTTCTAATCCATTTTTTTTCTCTCTTTGGTTTCCATTTGCATTTACAGGTACAGTGTGCTATTTTTAATCACTGTTTTAATCATTAAGATTAGCATGTCAAAAGTGTATTAGAATAGTATTAAATTTTTCTGCTAGTTTACTAACTTCTGAAGCAAGCATGCTAGTGCATTTTCCATAATGCCTAAGTCATTTTTCACAAATTTATTAGTGTTATATAAGATTTATTGTGCTTGAGATTAGAACAATCTTTGTGATTTAATGTTCCATAAAATTTTTAAAGCTAATTGTATCCAACCCTCACTTTTGAGCAGGAAGAAGTACAGGAGAAAGTGTCATCGGCTCAACAGAAACTTGAGAGCTTCCAAGAAAGAATCAAGGCTCTTGTGGACTATACTGTTATTGAACAATTAACTACAATCCAGGTATGTTTGACAGTATTTATAATTATTTTGAGAAGCACCTTATTATAAGAGAGGTGGAGGAATTGCAGAGAATGAAATGAATAATCAGTTACCAGTTCTGTAATGAAATACAGTTAGTATTGTTCTTGAAAGGGAAATGTTTTCATAAGAATACCTTTCTCACTCCTGAGGTTTCCCCAGCATCTTAGGATTGTAGGATTTGTCCTTTGTCACTTTGTCACACACAGGTTTGCTGGGATAAGGAATTAGCACAGCCACTTGGCTAAGGAGGGATATGCCGTAGCTTCTTATGCCACATTTTTGTGAGGCTTTCAGACCGGTCAAGACCCACTTGGCCAAGGAGAGATATGCCGTTGCTTCTTATGCCACATTTTTGTGAGGCTTTCAGATCGGTCAAGACCAGTCGAGACTAGTCCCATGGCTCTTCTGGTGAGACAGTTTCAGAAAAATCACACCAGCCATGACTGGTCCTAAGCAGTCCTGCCCCAGAGCCAGGACTGGGTTGAGCGTCTGTGGTACAGTGGTAGAGTGTGCATCTTGCATGCTGGTGGACATGGGTTCGCCTCCCACCAGAGTTGTAAAAACTTTGGGAAGCGTTCACCAAGCCACTGACCACTCTGGCGGACATAAGAGGTGCTGTGGTTGAACCAGTGTCGCATACTAGTATGCTTGCACCCAGTCGGCTTAAGGCGGGGCAATTACACTTGGTTCACAGACTGCACACACATCCAAAGCCACTCCAACACAACAACCACACTTACAAGCTCTTCTCACCCTACATACAATCTCTGCAGAACATCACATGTTGGTGGAGTGGAGATACAGACAGATAGAAAGATAGATATGTAGGCATTATATAGGCACTAGTATAGGCATTATATAGGCACTAGTATATATCTCATAGCACAGTGTGCAGGATGTAGTGTCTGATAGATTTCCATTCATGTGGACTACAAAGAGGTTGTTTGAGATACATCATGTGTTAAGACATTCTTGATGGTCTGGGACAACAAGATTGTGGATATTCATTATGTGGATTGACATTCCTAGTGAGAAGCTGTGTATATGTCTCCAGCAGACATTACATCCTGCACATTTTGATATGAGATACAGTAGGCGCGGAAAGTATTGACGCTTTTTTGCCGACATCATTCTTTTTCGCGTTAAGTGAAGTAGGGTCAATACTACCCTCTCCTGTGATGCGAAATGAGCTGACACTTTTTCAACGGGAGCTGGCAACCCTGCTTGATAGGTTTGGCACCACAGGAGCAGGCTCAGTAATGTTTGGGCAGCCACAGGAGGAGGATTGTCTCTGTGTGTGATGCACCACGAGGGCATGTTTTGACTCAAATAACACAGTTATTTGGTTACCTACCACATTCTCATCATGCCTAAAGTAACCACAAGCAAGGACAAACGTGTGGAAGTGATTACTTTATATAAAGCTGGCCACAAACTCCCATTTATTGCAAATCAGATGGTGTTAGACTGAGGACAGTGTAGAGACTGGTGAAGCGGTTCAAGGACAGTGGGGAGGCCATTCCTCCCACTCCACTTCCCAAGCCTGGGAGACCTCGTAAGACAACCTTCAGGACCCATCAGCTGATCTCAAGGCAAGTTATCAAGGATCCAAGGCTAACAGCACGGGATTTAAAAGAAAAGAACTCACAGTTGCTGGCAGATGTGTCTGTCAGAAGTGTGCAGCAACTGTTGCATGATGATCTGGGCTACAGGAGTTTTTGTGCTCGTAAAAAACCACTGCTAACTGCACTTCAGAAGAAAAAGAGAGTAAATTTTTGTAAGAAATATCTTGCCTGGAGTGAGGAGGAATGGAAAACTGTGCTTTGGAGTGATGAGTCAACATTTACTGTCACTGGTACCCCTTCATCATGAGTGTACCGCAAACCAGGCAGTGACCCCCTGGATCCTAAGTACACTTCCAAGTTTGTTAAATACCCAGCCTCACTCATGGCTTGGGGCTGCTTTACATATTATGGTATTGGTGAGTTGGTAATTCTACCTGCAAATGAAAAAGTGAACTAGAACAATTATTTGGAGCTATTATGTGATGTTTTAATTGACTCTTTTGATAAAACCAAGGCAAGAGTATTTATGCAAGATTCTACCCCTGCACATGTTGCAAAGTCAGTGAAACAGTGGCTAACAGACTGTGAGGTTCCCTTTATTCGAGACTGGCCCGGAAACAGCCCAGATATCAATCCCATTGAGAATTTATGGGCGCACATGAAGCGGCACATCATCTTTGCCTAAACTTGAGGCTGCAGTCAAGCAGCTATGGAGCAATTTTAGTCCGTCTGTTCTGCAAAACTACGCCATCAGTCTCCCCAGACGCCTTAAGAAGATAATAAAGGTGAAGGGGAATGCCAGTAAATATTTAATTCAGTGGTGAGTGTTAATTTATTTGTTTCTCCTTGCTAACCACAAGAATGTTTTCTTTTTTTAAGATGGCGTCAACACTTTCCGCGCCTACTGTATATACTAGTGCTTATATAATGCATACATACCTAGTCCTGTGCACAAAGGATGCGCAGTAGCACTGGACAACAAGGACAGCCAGGAGCTTTCTGTGCCCAGGGTAAACAGCTGATACGGCAAAGATGGCCAACAGAAATGAAAGCTAAATATTGTTTTGAAAATAGAATTTTGCACAAATAACAGTCAATAGTGACATTGGATGGTGATATAAATGTAGATGCTGCTTGAACTGAATACTTGTTTAAACTTGAAAAGGTGATCAGTTGTGGCTGAATTAGTGAGACAATAATATCTGAAGAGAAATTCAAATTTCGTGAGTCTCCATGGTTTATAATAAGGTAATGATGGCATTTACAACTATTTCTCAGAAATACAGTATTTCCTTAAGGATGAGTACTGCATCCATTGCCTCTGGTTATTAGTTTGCTTTTAACTTAAAAGGTAAGCTGCACGGTTATTTCACTTCATGCTGACCTGAGAACTCATTATCAGGATTCCAAAAGTGACACACAGGCAAGCTGTCATATTTTCTTTTGTATGACACAGAAACAGCTACTGTGTACATTAGTAACGACAGTATTTAAAGCTAAATTGATTTAATACCATCCTATTTTCTCTGTTTACATAACTCAGCAGACTCTGTCATGACTCCACCCACTCCATACTCCAGCCAAGAAGAGCATATTTTAGATGGAACTAGTCTAAAACCCATTCTTGCAAGCATCAAATAGGTCCAGAAACTTTGACTGGTCTAAAAAAAGGCCTTACGAAAATGTGGCTTTAGTTTACACCATGTTTACATTTTAAGACCATTGACCATGTCAGCATATATGTCATTTCATTTGATGGCAGCACTCCATGTGTTGTGTTATGACCCTGAGCCATTTCTCTCTTCAGTCCCCTATCCTGGAGATTTCCATGCAAGATCTCAGGATCTCATTCCCATGTTTTCTTCAGCCTGCCTCAGAAGATGCTTCTCTTCATTTTCATACTCCTGATCCCCCACAACCAGTCCACCTCCCGCATTCCTCTCAACTTGTCTAAACCATCTTCACCTACCAGTTCACTTCGCTTCTCAAACATTTATCTTATGCCATATATCTCATGGTGGTAGTTGGTAGTGACCATCATTTGCTCACATTATGTAGTGCAGCCTACTTCTTCCTTCATATATCTTTATCATTATATTTCTGTGCCTGTTCTTCCCTCTTTATATTTCTCCCATATTTCCTGTTACTTTTTATTACTCTTCTGTCCTTCTCAGGTGGCTGTACATTGAGTGACAAGCCTGATGGTTTCCTGTAAGCCAGAAAACCATTTACAATGCTGGGTGGTAACCATATAACCAACCTAAATCTGTTCCCAACTTGTCAGCAAGTGGGTGGGTGGATTATTAGTGCCCTTTCCCATAAAACAGTTAATTCAGACAAATGGCCACCCCTCATGGGATTTTTGTGTCTGGCTATAGATGGATAAATAAACATATCTCCCACTGTATGCTACTCTCTGTTTTGCGATTCAGTTTTTCCTAGTAAAACTTTCAGGGACCATTTATAAGGTTTCATGGCAATACAGTACAAATTAAAACTAAGTGTGGCCAGGACTGAACTCTCTTGTCCTCTTTGTGCCAGATGTGGTGCAGTTCTGTTTGACTTCCCATATATCCTGCATTATCATTTAAGTCGACATATCTCATGTAACTGTCCAGTTGCTGCAGCCCTTTGTGATTTTAATTTGTTTTAAGAATATATGTGCTCTCTTCACATTTTAAAGGAAGCACTTATACACCATGTATGGAAGGCCTTTTTTTTTTTTTTTTTTTTTTTTTTTTTGTTTTTTTTTTTACCTTTTGTTTACTTTCATCAGCCAAGTGGGATGTGGCCATATGTGTCACACAAGGTCACATCATGTGAACACTGAACTTTTGTTATTTTAAATGAGTATTCATGTTCATAATTTTGTACTGAAGTAGCAGTTTTTGTAGTTTACATTTCTGGGAGGCATATATTCTTATTCACTGCCATTCCTTTATTTCTTATCATATCTACTTGCCTTTCATTCTGCATACTCCTCTTGTCCACTGTCCTCAACGCTTCTGTCAGTTTCACCTTGCACACCACAATCACATGGTCAAACAAACCTCTCGGCTGTATCCTCCTAATATTCTGAGGTCAGTATTACTCCCAGGCATCCTTCCCCAGCACAAAATCAATTTGACACCTTTCAACACACTCTTCATTCTGTATTATACTCGTATATACAGTATACCGTATACCTGTATTTATATATACTGTAGTGGAATCTCCTAAATCGCAGTTTTATGAGACTGGGTACAAGCCGCGATTTGAGAATTCTGCGATTTAGAAATAACCAATATTATGAGGAAAATTACTTATGGGTCTGTCATCTCGGAAAATTTGCCCTCCTTATCCCCAAACCTACATCAGACTGGTCACCAGCAAACGCTAATAATCTTCATGCTTGGCCTGGGAAGAAAGTGCAGTGATTGGCTTATAGTAAGTGCTATGATTGAATATGATTTGTTTAGTAATTGCCATACTTGACTAAGATTGGTTTATGCCCAGCTAGATACGCAGAATTGAGGTAATGATGCTGCGTATTACGCAAGGCATTGGATAAGCATCACTTTTGATGGCTGCATCCGCATAGTATGTGTCATTTCCACGATTTACTGATGCTGCAGACTTGCACGATGTTGCCGCGAATTACGAATCCGCTGTTTAGAATTGTGCAACTTAGGATATTCCGCTGTAATTCTCTGTGTTGGAAATACAGATGACTTTTGGATAACTTTCTCTAACATCACGAATTCTTCAACCACCAGCTGTTATTATTTTCCTCTAGCTCTCCAGAATCAACCATTAAATGATTATTAGGGCCTCTGTCTACTCCTCTATCCAGATCTTCCATACAGACACTTTAATTCCTTTGTGTGTATTCTATTATTGCAACTTGTAATGTAAGGGGTGCAAATGATGAGGTGAAAGAGAGTTTGTCCAGGTGCTTGAGGGTGCAAAAGTGGATCTATGTGGATTAACTGAAACTAAATGGTGAGGTGAGAGTGTGAGAGAATGGGAGTATGGATGGGGTATATGCATGGGAGTAGGTGAGAATGAGAGGCAAAAGAAGGAGTGTATATTGTTGTGAGTAACAGATGGAAGGAGAATATAAGAGAGTATGGATCACGTCCACAACCACACCACAATGCTCCTTCACTTCCTCATTTGGAGTCACATAGAGAGACAGGCTAACAAATGAGGAAGTGAAGGAGCATTGTGGTGTTGTTGTGGACGTGATAGGAAGCGTTAGGAGAAACACTTTAAGGTGGTTTGGGCATGTATTTACCTAATTGTATTTACCTAATTGTGATATACAGGAAATGAGCTACGCTCTTGGGGTCCCGTCAAATTTTGCCTTAAACTCGTTTAAGTTTTTAGACTGGACGATCTCTTTGTCCAGGCTATTCCACAGGTCTATACATCTATAAGGAAAACTATATTTCTTGATGTCCTTCGAGCAGCTTGGCTTCTTTAGTTTCATTCCATGTCCTCTTGTTGCTCTCCCATCCCACACAAACAGATTTTCTCCGTCAATTTTATCTACTCCTGTCATGGTCCTGAACACTGCAATCATGTTGCCCCTCTCTCTCCTTTCCTCTAAGGA
>JAGKTI010000131.1:41030-70808 GCA_018397915.1 Birgus latro
GGATAATGATATTGTATAACTCGAGTATACAGTGTATAGCTATGTGTGCTAAGAATGACTATCGAGTCATTTACTAAGAGAGAATAGACTCGTGAAATCGAGCAGCGATTTCACTTTATGCTGGCTCACTTCGCCAATTCTCTAGAGTCGAGAATTTATAGACTTTCTCAACGGTACACAGCAGAGACTAGACGCTCAATTAGGCTGTAATATTGTACCGTTGGCCTCTAAGAAAGTTAGTTTCTCCCCTTAACAATCAAAAATGATAATAATAAAGATAAACAGGATCTTGGCTGAGCCAAACTCCTAGCTAGCACAACGGATTTAAGGATTAATGCCAAAAGCTGGCCTAAGTACCAGTCGTGATTTAATACAAAGAGTTGTGCTAACGTGGAGTAGCAAAACTATATTAAATAAGTGGGAAAATTAAACACGACTGTTACATTTAACAAAGCTCAAGAAAACGAACTATAAATTTATTAATTACAAGCAAATGAATTTACGTTACATGACTCCAATTCAAATCAACGGAAGGGAAATGCACTCACTCACTCAGGCAAACAGCTAAATATCTCAAAAGCTTAAGCCTAGGAAAACAAGAAAATACTAATTGGTATGGATGAGACCGAGCTGCTGCGACGATCACCAAGGATTGGTGGGAGCTACGGGACACACGCCAACACAAGCTGAGATCTGAAATTGCTAAGAAATCACTCAAGCCTCTAGAGGCGTACCGCGACGCGCCGTGTCTACAGTCAGACTGAGCTCTGATTTGAATACATAGCGCGACGAGTACGGGAAGAGGGCGCGGCCAGCGTGTAACGGCTCAGAGTGGAACCGACAATTCAAAAATTATCGCTCAGAGGAACGCACCGCCCACACATAAAAACAATTACTCGCGGTAGAATGACGAAAGTTTTGACAACTTGAGCGAATACAAGCACGCGAGCGGACGGTTTGAGAGAATGAGCAAAACGTCGTACATTTCATAATAATTCGTTCCTCCCGCAAAATCACTCGATGTCACGATTTACTTAACATGACTTTACGATGTAGAAAATTCGTGACAGTCGAGGAGTGAAAAATAAAAATGGTAGATTTCTAGTGGACTAGGGAGAAAAAGTGAGCAGATGGAGAGAACACTTTAAGGGATTGTTGAACATAGAGAATGAAAATAATACGAGTATAAGTGGTTGGGGAATGACTAGGGGAAGGAGCGATGTGAGAAGAGAGAAAGAAATCAGTAGGATGGAAGTTGTGGAAGCATTGAGGAAAGTCAAAATGAGAAAAGACCCAGGAATTGATAGAGTGGGTAGTGAAATGCTGAAGCATGAGGAAGAGATGGTAGTAGAATGGATGAGGAAGATATGCAGATTGGCCTGGGAGGAAGATAGAGTCCCAGAGGATTAGAAGTCAAGTATAAGTGTTCCTATGTCCAGAGGAAAAGGGGGAAAAAGAAGTGTGCAGTAATCACTGAGGCATTTGTCTTCTTAGTGTGATAGGAAATGTATATGGTATGATACTTATTGACAGAGTTAGGGAGATAACAGAGGAATTAGTTGAGAAGAATAGGAAGGTTTTAGGAAGGGAAGAGGTTGTGTAGATCAGATATTCATTCTTAGATCTTTAGTGGAAAAGTTTCTAAAGAAGGGAAAGAAATTGTATGCAGCCTTCATGGATTTGGAGAAAGCATATTATAGGGTGCATAGACAAGGATTGTGGAAAGGATTAGGAATATATAGAGTAGATGTGAAGGTATTGAATCCCGTGAAGAGTATGTATGAGGGTGCTCAGGCTGCAGTGCGTGTGGATATTGAATTGAGTGAATTTTTCTGTTTGAAGGTTGGAGTGAAACAGGGATGCGTCATGTCTTCATGGTTATTCAGTTTGTATATGGATGGGGTTATAAAAAAGATACAAGGTAGGGCAGTGGATGTTGGTGTAGCCCTAGTGAGAGAGGGCACTGTTTGGAAACTCCCTGTACTATTGTTTGGAGATGATACTGTGTTAAGTGAAGACGAAAGGGAGCTGCAAGGCTTGGTGGATGAGTTTGGTAGAGTGTGTAAGAAACGGAATCTAAAGATGAATGTAGTGAAGCGTAAAGTTATGGTCTTCGAGAGAAATGGAGTTAGTGAATGTACTGTGAGATTGGATGAGGAAGAAATGGAAAATGTGAGTGTTGAAGTACTTGGGTAGTGTGATGAGTAAGGGTGGAAGTTCAGAGGGTGAAGTGCTTGAAAGGGTACATCAAGGAAGAAAGATTGCTGGTTCCTTGAAAGCAGAGATAAGAAACAGGGAAGTGAGCATGGAAGTGAAAAAGTTACTGCATGACAGTATTGTGATACCAACTCTAATATATTGATATGAAGCTTAGACATTGTTGGAGGGACAGAAGTTTAGAGTGAGAGCAGTGGAAATGAGTTATTTGAGAGGAGCATGTGGAGTCACATGGAGAGAGACTGACAAATGAGGAAGTGAAGAAGCATTGTAGTGTGGATGTGATAAGAAGCATTCAGAGAAACACATTGAGGTGGTTTGGCCATGTGGAGAGGATGGAGAGTGAGAGACTGATGAGGAGAGTGTATATGAATGAGGTGGAGGAGGGGAGAGGGAAGGGGAGGCCAAGGATGAGATGGTGGGATGGAGTGGAGAGGTATATGAGAGAGGGGTGTGTGAGCTGGGAGCAGGGCAGTGAAATGGCAGGGGACAAGGCGACATGGAGGCGATTTGTTTGTGGCCACCCCTTATGGGATTAAGGCGTCTGGCAATAGATAGATAGACAGTATTCTGTTATTTTATCTAATTGATCTCAAAACCTGTTTGTTTCTATGCGTCTTTTTTTTTTTTTATTATTATTATTTTTTTTTTATTATGTGTCCGACTCTGGGCATAGGCTTCACAGCCTGCTATCAAGGCCCAGTCGTCCTCCTACAATCTACATGTCACCACTTCGGCACTTAACACCCACCGTCCATATTGAATACATGCTAGGGCTGTCTCATACAGGACTGGTGTATTGGTATTAGCGGGGTCATTTTTACGACATGTCGGCTGGTCTCCTGGTAGATCAGTAAAGCCTGATTTAATGAAATTCAAATTCTTAAACTGTTCCCTGCACCAGCGAGGATTCGAACCTGGGTCCCTCGGGACTGCAAGCCAACTCTCTACCGATCGAGCTACCGCCTCCCCAAATAATGTGTAAATGCGGTAGTTAATCCAACTTTCACCATCTGAAGCATCAACTTGGCCTACATATACAGTGAAATTTCCTAAATCACAGCTTTATAAGACTGAGCATACACCACAATATGAGAATTCTGTGAATTAGAAATAATCTCATGAGGATAATTGCTTACGGGTTTACCATCTCGGAAAAGTTGCCCCCCTTACCCCTAAACCTACGTCAAACTGGTCACCAGTGTGAACACTGACAGCCTTGAGAAGAAATTAATAAAGCATATCTAATGGGAATGAACAATATTGTAAGATCCTTACCTAACTCTGACTGACGACATTGCTTGAATGGACGAGGGAAGGGAGAGGAGTTCCGAGGCTTGAGGCAGACTAAGGCCTCTCAGCATGAGGCAAGTTTGCTGCTGCCTCATGCTGTTGCCTCTGTGCTGCTTCCTCCTTATCAACCTCCCTCAGGAGTTCCTCAAAGTCTACTGTGGAGGCAACATAAGCGATGTCGTCATCACCCTCAGCCGCCTCCGTGTTATAAGAGCCGTCTATTTGTTGGGATTAACCATTTACCAAACAGATGCGGCCTTTCCATTTTTTCTATTGAAAAGAGTCTTTCACAGGTTACTTGTTATTCCTGGATTACCACAGCTACTGGGCATTTTTATAAACTTACCTCTGAAAGCTGTAAATGAGGATATAGAATGTGTGATACAATAACTTGTCCAGTTGGAGCGGTAGTTGGTAAACAGTGCAGCCAGTTGGAGAGATTGTCTGTAAACATTGCAGTGGGCGACCTGCCAGCTTCCTCAAATACCCCAGAATAGGTATATTTTGTTTTTTTCCATTCACTTCTTGCATTCACAGTGCAACAGCTAACTATCGGTGCTGCATATATACCAAAGCTTAACTTGAGATTGTGAGTTTGTTATAATATAGGTTGAATTACCACACTTGTTCGGTAAAGAATTACCTTGTTGAGCCTGTAATGGTGGGCAACTTTGGCTTTCATCTCACTGGGTGTAAGATAATGTTGGCATCTTCTTCTTCCCCTTCCTCAAAGAAGTTGTAGGCTTAGGAGGGTTACGATCAGCCATGGTAACACTGGGCAGGTGGAGGAAACAGTGGAATAAAAAAATTCCTCTCGTAATAACTACAACAAAACCACATGCCAACAATGGAGAAGAGACAATGCACCGAGCTGAGCACCCGGGCATCAAGCATGCACATCCTTCATGCTTGGCATGGGAGGGAAGCACTGTGATTAGCTTATGTTAAGTGCTATGCTTGAGTATGATTGGTTTAGTAATTGCCACACTTGACTACGGTTGGATAACGCTTGGCTCAGCGCTCTGGCTTGAGATAATGGTGGCATGTATTACACGGGGCATCGGAAAAGTGCCACTTTTAGGGCTGCATTCGCGAATTTCGTGTAATTTCATGAGTTAATGACATTGCAAACTGTTGCATGATATTTCTGCATATTATGAATCTGCTGTTCAGGATTCCGTGATTTAGGAAATTCCACTGTACCTTAATTTGATACATTTACTTTGTACTCCTTATTCCTCTCTGCCATTAATTATTCATCAGTAAATCACTTCTTTACATGTGCTTGCTTATACCTAACCTTATACCTATCATTTATACCCATTCATTCATTTTCACTCCCTCTCATCTTTGTGTCACACAGCATCATCTCATTGAACCTTATCTCCATAAATGCCCATACTATTTCTGCTCTAATTCATTTGCACCTATCACATTCCATGTAGCCAAATGAGCCTGCCTAGCTCTGCTGGGACCTGGTCAGATAGAGAACCTGGTTCCAAGGCCATTTGATGGTGCTTTTAAGTAGAATGTAGAGTTTAAGGGAATTTGTGGTCTTCTTTCACCCTCTCCCTTTTTGCATACTTGACAAGCAGGGAACTGTTGTACTTCCCCCTTGCCACCTGAGCATTAAAGATGCAGTAGTAGATAGATATGGTAATAAATACCTGTACCATAGAATAGGTAGGGTAGTAAATATATGTGATACATGAAAGATGTGGAATAGGGAAATGTGCTGATAATAAATCAGAAGAGTGTGCTTAGATGATTAGTTTGTAAGAGAATTGATATAGACAGGGTGATGAATGTATAGTAGGTGAATGAGTTCGAAGATGAGCGGAGGCATGATGAGCCACGACAAATGGATATGGTAAATACTTAATTGAGAAGGTGAGATATGGAAGTTGATGAGGCTAAACAATTGATGGGAAACTGAGTTTTGTAGATGAAATATGTATAGAGAAGCACGTAATGTTGGGCAGCCCATTTATAATTTGACAGTGAATCAGTGACTCTACCTGGCAGATTTACATGAAGCACATCTTGAAAGAACAGGGTGAAAAGCTATGTGCAGATATTTATGCTTGCCAGGAAAAACAGGATGCCTGCAAAATTTATGAATGATTGTCTGGCTCATGTCGCTGGGCATGCTGTTGATAGTTCATGTACTTTCATACTTTCTATTTCCTTGTTTATGAATCCTGCCTTACCAAGTCTTTAGGTGGTAATAAGGTACAGGATGAAGGTAATGATGACATAAAGAGGAAGCTGTTTGGCTTGTCACTCAGTGTAGAGTCATTTTTAGAGACCATTGCATCAAGTGAGTTGGTGGTGGGCATCCCCTCCTACCACACACACACACACACACACACACACACACACACACACACACACACACACACACACACACACACACACACACACACACACACACACACACACACACACACCTTTGCAATAACATCATCCATATGACTCTTTCAGAATATTGTGGCAAGAGATGAAGCTTAGTTTTACTTATTACTGAAAATATGCTGTATATCATCTCAGGAGTGTTAATATGACTGTTTACCATCCCTAAATACTTTGTTGAGAGTTAATTAGCACTGTAATACTCTCTCATGATATCTGTCTATCTCTGTCTATTGCCAGACGCCTCAATCCCGTAAGGGGTGGCCACAAACAAATCGCTTCCATGTCGCCCCGTCCAATGCCACTTCACTGCCTGACTTCCAGCTCACACACCCCCTCTCTCAATGTACCTCTCCACTCCATCCCTTCATCTCATCCTCAGCCTCCCCCTCCCTCTTCCCCCTCCACCTCACTCGCATACACTCTCATGTTAGTTTCTCACTGTCCATCCTCTCCACATGGCCAAACTACCTCACTGTATTTCTCCTAACGCTTTCTGTCACATCCACATCCACGCCACAGCACTCTTTCACTTCCTTATTTGTCAGTCTATCCCTTCATGTGACTCCACATGTATTGTGATGTACATGGTAATATTACTTTGATATTATATGAAATGCACCATTGTATGCAGAGTAGTGTTCTTAGAAATCTGTTGATGACATTTGCCATGAATTGATGTTTAATTTGTCCCTTTTTTTTTATTGAGGTAACCATTACATTGATATTATATCTTATTTTCAGACACTGATAATTGAAATGCACCACTTGGAAGATGACCTGAATTATCTAGAAGAAAAAGGGAAGACGATGGAACAAGACTCAGAAATGCTGAATATGAAAGCTACGATATCAGGCATCAGAATGAGACTAAAATCTGTTCGGTGTCAAGCAGAGTCCAAGAAGACTGAGATTGAAGTAAGTCATAATAATGCTGTACAGCATTGTGGTTTTTGTACTCTTGCTGGACTATGTAAATTCATTTAGTTTTTCATATAACCATCCTTTATCCAGTCCTGTACTGTCCTGAATTAATGGGCATAGGGACCTGAAGCTCCAAGCATTTATTACAGACACTGAAGGCAAGGGTGACCAGTTACAGGTCTCAAGTGGTATTAAGAGAACAGTAATACAGTTTATTCCAACCATTCATTGGATGCTAACTCTTATACACCACTGTATTTAAGGTACTTTTAAGTTGCCTTTTTCATTTTATTGATTTGATGAACCCACCAACCCATGTAGCTAGATATGGACATGATGGACTGCAGAAGTTCAACCACTTCACTGAAGTGCTTCAAAAGAGCATGAATTGGATGGCTCCTGTCCTATGGAAAAGAATTGTGTGCTTCTCTTATTCATGTTATCCTTGATTTGGAGTACTTTTCTAATCTTACTGAAAGTTACCGTAGGTATATTTGAGGGATCTATACTTTCTTTTTTTTTATGTTTATTTTGTAATAAATAGTAATATAGCAGACCAGCTTGGGCTTGCAAAATTTATGCTATCTATATGAGTTCTGTGTAAGCCATTCTGAGTGATTCTGTTGACTTAAAAAAAAAAAATCTGTGCTTTATTTCAGTACGGTATTTGCCTTGATATTTGTATGGCGGTAAGGGGAATTGTGAATCCATTGCAGTAAGAGAGTAAATCATACTGAAAGGAAAAGTAGTAAAGCCTACTGGAAGGAAAAGTTGCATGAAGACCTGCAAGATGTTTACAGGAATGAGTCAAGCTCGTACTGTCCTGTGTATTAAACCATTTTTATCATACATATCGTTAAATTTATGAATAGTTTTGGCTCACACTATTTCATTTGATAGTGCACTCCACTGATCAGTCGCCCTGTTTGGGAAACTGAATTTCCTTACATCTTTATTGTCTCACTTTTTATGTAGTTTTTTGTAGTGTCCTCTTGCTGATACATCCCCATAGGTTATATATTCATTTTTGTCTATTTTTGCTTTCTCTGAGATTCATTTATATAGCATAATCATGTCTCCTCTTTTCCTTCTCTCCTGTAGTGTTGGTAGATTCAGTTTTTCTAGTCTTTCTTCGTAGCTTAGATTCCTTAAACGTGGTACCCATCTTGTACCTTTCCTTTGTAGTTTTTTAACTTTATCTATGTGTTTTTCGAGATGAGGATTCCAGACTACTGGTGCATACTCCAGGGTTGGTCTGATGAATGATGTTATCTTTCTCAGCATGTCTTCATTTATATATGTGAATGCTATTCTCATATTAGCAAGCAATGTATACATGTTACATACCATGTCTTCATTTATGTATGTGAATTCTGTTCTCATATTAGCAAGCAATGTATACATGTTACATACTTTCTCACTGATATGGTCAGCTGGAGATAGTCTGTTATTGTTAATCACTCCTAGGTCCTTCTCCCTTTCTGATACGTGTGGGGTTGATCTTCCTAACTTATAATCCCAGTCTGGTCTTTTTTCACTTTTACCAAACTTAATTGCATTACACTTGTCCACATTAAATCCCAGTAGCCATTTATTGCTCCATTCATGAAACTTATTTAATTCCTCTTGCAGCTCTTTTTCAAGAATCTGTGTTAGTAATTTTCCTTTGTATTTTTTCATCATCTGCAGACATACCTTGTATTTAGTTAGCTTCCATTTCCAGTGTTACTGTCTGTGTCATTTATATACAGTGTACTCAAAACATGATTGGTGCCAACACTGAGCCTTGTGGCATCTGCAAGTCACTTCCCTCTGTGATGAGTAATTTCCCCTTAATATTGTTCTCATTTCCCTTTTTCTGAGAAAATCCTGCATCCAACAGTACAGATTGCCTTGGATACCTCCTTGATGGAGCAGTTTCCGCAAAAGTCTTTGGTGCGGTACTCTGTCATATGCTTTCTTGAAATCTAAACAGATACTGTCCACCTATCCTTCTCTTTTCTGTAACTCTATCATAGCAGCTTAATAGATTAGTAACACATGATTTTCCCTTTCTAAAACTGAACTGCCTTTCTGTTTTCATACTGTGTTCATCTAGATGGTGTACCCAAACTTTTCTTATTAGCTTTTCTAGTATCTTACAACACTGGTCAGTGATACTGGTCAGTAGTTTAGTGAATTCTGTCTATTCCCTTTCTTGAATAGGGGACAGTGCTTGCTTTCTTCCAAATATCAGGTAGTTTACCTTGACGTAAAGATTCCTTGGATATTAAATACAATGGTCTGCTTAACTCTTCTGCACATTCATGTAGCAGTTAACCTGAAAATTCGTCGTGACCATTTGCTTTTCCTTTGTCTAATTTACTTAACTTATCCTGTACTTCTTTTTCGGATATTTGTGTATCTGGTAATACATGTGGGCATGCATGTTCCATTCATCTCTTTCAAAATGATTTTCTTTTGTAAAAACTGATTGGAAATTTTTATTTAATGCTTCACAAATATCTTTCTCTTGTGTATTGATGATCCCCTCATCTGTAATGGACTGTATTTTATCTTTAACTTTGGCTTTGCTTCGGATGTAACTGTAAAACAGCTTATGTTGATCACTACTTTTATTTATAATGTCATCCTTACGCTCTCTGAGCCTCCCTCCTTATCTTTGTATAATCATTTTTTGCCTGTTTATAGTTGTTATATGCCCTTTCACTATTGTGTCTTCTGTATCTATTCCACAGCAAGTCTTTTTTTAATTTTGATTTGTTACATTCTGTGTTAAACTATCTCTTTATTTTCATTTCTGTTTCTTTGTGCTGAGGGATGTACTTGTGGAGTTCTGTTCATAAAGATCACAGAGTTTTCTATATAAAATATTTAAATCTTGCCCTCTAAGCTCCTTTTCCCAATCTGTTTCTAAGAACTACTACTTCAGGTCATGAAAGTTGCCCTTCTTGTAGTTTAGACTCATTTTGTAACTCTCATTACTGGTAACATGATATGCAATCCTGAAGTTACAATTTATTACGGCATGGTCGCTTTTGCCGAGTGGAGGGTGATACATAGTACTGTCAGTTTCATTTTCTTGCCTAGTAAATATAAGATCTAGTACTGATGGATCATCAAGTCCACTTTTTCTGGTGTTTTCCTTTACATGCTGTGTTAGGAAAAATTCCTGCACAAGATCTAAGGAGCTTTTGATTCCAACAGCTTTCATGGCTTTTTACAACTAGATTGTTCTCAAGTTAATATAATTCTTTCACATTTCTCTTCCATTCTATGGAGTAATGTTCTCAAGCTCTGAATTGCACTTTCTGCCAAGTCTTCCTATTCACCTCTTTCCCAAGTGTTTGTTTTGAGTGGCATATATAAATATGCCACAATTAATTTCCCTTCAGATATATTAATCTCCAGTGCGATCAGTTCTACTTGTGAGGGTATATCTAGTTATATTTCTTTGACCTGTAGATTTTTTTTTGTTAGGATATTAACTCCTCCTCCCTTTCTTAAATTTTTGTCTCTTCTCCATACATTGTAGTCCTCTAAGTTTAGGGTATCGTTTGATGGCTTTGGGGTTAATTTTGTTTCAGTTAGGCAAATAATATGTGCTTCCTTTTCTTTGGTATACTCTTATATCTTTAACCTGCCCCGTCCCGACCGATTTCCCACCTCCGATACCCCCCAGTCCCGAGCAATTTCGGATTTTTTTTTTTTTTTTTGTCTCAAACCTTCGCTTTTGGTGAGAAATAGTGAGGATTCATAGAGAAATTGCCCTCCTGAGGCTATAAATGGTTCTACAGGTGATGAGTCAGCCTTACATTTTCCCTGTTTCTCAGGGTACATGGCTAAAGAAAATGAACTATGGAAGGGTTAACTAATTCAAACCACTTTAAATTACGTATTTATTTATTTATTTGGTATGAATTTATGTGTAGTACAAGACTATATTGGTTTTCACACATTTATATAGGCAATAGAAGCATTGTTCAGTCACCAAACACATCCACATATGGCACCTTCCTTTATGACATTACCACCTCATCACTTCTGTTTGTGTCTTGCTCTAGCTTCTTTATTTCTTTGTCTTCCACCTCAGGAATCACTTTCACCGTGAATTTCGTCATTGGAGAGACCGTGGGGCAACATGTCTTTACTGGCCATGTCACTGCTAACAGGTGAATTGCAAAGTGTGGGGGGGGAGGGGGGGTCAGGTGGGGCCAGGCAGTATCCCCACTTGACAGCAGACAGAGGAAGGTATCCCACATATGCCTACCAATAATCGCCCATGAAACTTGAAAACTGTGCAAATTATGACCCTTGCAATTGCGCGTTGTACCCATATGTCGATGGTTCTAGCTGTGACAAAATGTTGCGACGTACCCATACGTCGATGGGACGCCTCGGAATAATAATTTAGACACCATTCCACCTACATTTGAGTACATCAACCTAATCATCTTGTTTACATAATTGCCCTAACTTGAGTCTACAACTTCCTCCCTATTCCCTGTTGGTTATGTATCACTTTCATACCTGCAGTCCAATTACTTTGTAAAAAAATGTACTCTTCTCTTCCTCTGATCTTCCCTTATTCTTTGTTTTTGCCTCCTCCCTCCTCTCTTTTAGTATTCCCAATTCCTCTTGAGTTAGGCATCTTTTTATCCATACCTTTTTAAATTCCTCCTTTTCCATGAGTCTGTTTGCATTTTTTAGTATTTCCTCACAGTGTTCATACTCTGGAAGGTTACTTTCAGGGGCCTTGACTTATTTCTCTCATATTTCCTTAGCCTTTTGTGTTCTTCTGAGTCTTTATTACAGATTTCCTCTGATACTTCCTTCAATATCCTCATTATATTTGCCATATCCTTTTTGTCTCTTGAAATATTGTTTTTTATTTCTTACTCATTTATACGATTGATTACTATAGATTTGTTAATATCTGCTGAATCTTTGACCAGTTTTGAGTTGTTTGGGATTATTTTTTTCACTTCCTTTCTAATGCTTTTTCCTTTTACTCTTGTTTCTAAGTCTTTCTTTACTTTCACTATTTCAGCATACATAGTCTCCACATCATCTTTTTAACTTTGCATCACTTCATTCACCTGGGTTATCTTCTCTTCAATATCACTGCTTTGGTCTATCAGACTGCTTGCTTGCCTAATTGTCTCTGTATCATTTCTGAACTCCTCCATGATACTCTCGTGGTTGACAACTATACTTTCCATTTCACAAATCTTCCTTTTAAGCTCATCTATTGTTGTGTCATTCTTGTTTAATTCCTTTACTAATTTTTCATTTTCCTCCTTCTGCATGTGCAATTGCTTCTTAATTTCATCCATTTCACTCTGAAATGCCTTTTCCAATCTGTGCACCCTTTCCACTTGTTTTCTATATGTTTCCATTGCAACCAGTTTCTGGTAGATATCATTATCCTGTTTTCTCCCTTTATCCCTTTTCTTAATTCCTTCCATATTCGCTTTACTGAATGTGGTGGTCATCTTGTGGTACCGAGTAAAAAAAAATTCTGCTTAGAAGTATGCATCTCCTTACTCACCTGTAGACGAAACAGCTGGTTGAGGCTTGATCAGCACATTCCTGTACTAATTGGCTGTATTCTGCTATTTGGACAGCACTTTTGCTTATACTTGCTCTGCTATATTATATCACCATCTGGTTCAGCCTAGTACAGAGCTTGACTCATGTAAAGATACTATTTAGGTTTGTCCAGTTGTGGCCAAGGGTGGCCAGTGCAGAGTGAAGTGTGTGTGTGTGTGTGTGTATTTATTGTGTGTGTGTGTGTGTGTGTATTTATTGTGTGTGTGTGTGTGTGTGTGTGTGTGTGTGTGTATTTACCTATTTGTAGTATACAGGAACTGAGCCAAGCTCGTGTTGTCCTGTCTCCATATGTACATTTATCTAATCTAGTTTTAACCCATCCAGTCCCGACCGGTTTTTTATCCAGCTTTCCCCCAGGTCCCGACCGATTTTCAACTTTTTGTTTTTTGGCTGAAACCTTCGCTTTTGGTGAGAAACATTGAAAATTCATAGAGAAGCCGCGATCCTGAAGTTAGAAATGTTGATACGGGTGTCACTCAACCTTACGTTTTCCTTCTTTTTCAGGGTACCTGGCTAAAGAAAACGAACTATGGAAGGGTTAACTAATTCAAGCCACTTTAAATTACGTATTTATTTCATTTATTTGGTACGAATTTATGTGTAGTACAAGTCTATATTGGTTTTCACACAATAATATAGGCGTTTATAAGCATTGTTCAGTCACTCAAAATCCCAGTATACGGCACCTTCCTTTACGACGTTACTACCTCATCACTTTTGTTTGTTTCTACCTCTAGCATCTTGTTTCTTTGTCCTCCACCTTAGGAATCAGTTCCACCGTGAATTTCGTCATTGGAGAGACTGTGGGGCAACATACCTTTACTGGCCAGGTTACAGCTAACAGGTGAATTGCCCAGTGTGGGGGGGAGGGGGGATTAGGTGGGGCCAGGCAGTATCCCCGCTTGACAGAAGGTAGAGGAAGGTCTCCCACATATGTCTACCAAAAATCACCTGCGAATGTTGAAATTGTGCACACAGTGAGCCTTGCAATTGAGTGACGTACGATGCACGTCGTTGGGTCTGCCTGCAGAAAAAAATAGCGACGTGCATCATACGTCTGTGGGACTCGGCGGGTTAAACACATGAATGTTCTTTGCCTGTACCACCTCATTGTCCAGGCTTTTCCACAGGTCTATGCATCTGTAAAGAAAACTATATATTCTTGATATCTTTCAAGCAGCTTGGCTTCTTCAGTTTCATTCCGTGTCCTCTTTGTTAGTGTGTGTGTGCACGCACACATCTGCTAAGTCACGAGTAATAACGTCATTGGAAGGTTCCTGTGGTATGCAACCGGGAGCCTTGGCAGTTTCACGTGGTAAAGGTGGCCGGGTGAGTGTGGTTTGTCTAGTTCCAACATTGGTAGCAGAGCGTAGTTCGAGAATGGCGTCGTGTTCGACCAAGTGGCCTCCAAAACTGGAAAATGATTCTTCATATGAGAGCTGGAAAAAAGACATTGGCATTTGGTGCAAACTAACGGACCTAGCAGCAGGAAAACAAGCTTTAGCTATTCACCTGTCATTGTCTGGGAGAGCGAGGGTGGCGTTTTCGCAGATTGAAACAGATATTTTAAAGCAGAAGGATGGTGTTCAGACCCTGCTGAAAAAATTAGACGGTTTATTTCTCGTGGACAAAGGACGTCGACAGTTTGCAGCGTTTTATGAGCTATATAACTTCAGAAGAGCCAGTGATATGAATATTCGGGAGTTCGTGACAGAATTTGAGCATGTTTACTTCAAATTTACCAAGCAGGACATGGAACTGCCAAATTCTGTGATGGCTTTTATGCTCTTAGCTGCATGCAAACTTTCAGACAGTGAACGACAACGAGTGATGTCCGCGATAACTGAGGTGACATACGAAAATATGAAATCTGCCCTGAATCGTATTTTTGCTGGTGAAATTGGCAGGCAGAACGAGGCATCGGTGTCCGCCCAGGAGGTGAAAGACGAACCAGTATTTTGGAGTGACGAAGTTGAGGGTGACGAAACGCTTTATGCTAGAGGTACTCGACGAGGACGGAGAATGTTGCGGGGTGGTGCAATACGTGATTGACGTCGGGGTAGTGGCCGATGTTCAACCGTATCTGCTAGAATTCCCCAACGCTCATCCACTGGCAAGAGGCAGAACCCACTTGGGCCTGACGGAAAGGTATCGAGGTGTTTCGTATGTGATTCTAGCTTTCATTGGGCACGTGACTGTCCGGATGCATACAAAAACGACGGCAGTCGAGAAGAGAATTCTGAAACAGTGCATCTGTCCTTGTTTATGGGCTATGCGGATGATGCCGCTAGTAGAGGTAAGTCACAGACTCTAGTAGAAGAATCTAAGGGATGTGCTCTTCTAGACACAGGGTGTTCTACAACTGTATGTGGAGTTGAATGGATCAATTGCTATCTAAGTGAGCTCACTGATTATGAACGTGATGCTGTAAAAGAAGAAGTGTCATCCTCAGCGTTTACTTTTGCTGATGGTGTCACAGTTTCTTCCCTCAGACGTGTTACTCTGCCCTGCTACATTGGAAACATGCGTGCTATCATCATGACTGATGTTGTGGACTGCAGTATTTCCTTGCTGTTGAGTAGACGTTCCATGAAAAAAGCAAAAATGTTGATGAACCTTGGAACTGACCAGGTCAAAATTTGTGGAACTATCATTGATTTAAAGTCCTCATCTTCAGGCCATTACTTACTTCCAATTTCCTTATGACTAGATCATGAATTTTGTGAAACAATCATGTTGGCAACTCGTGGGGGTGATGTAGAAAAAACCACTTTGAAGCTTCACAGGTAATTTGGACACCCAACATCGGCAAAACTAATTAAACTGATCACAGTTGCGGGAATTAAAAGTTCAAAACTGGAACAGGCTGTCAAGGCTGTATCTGACGCTTGTACAGTCTGTTGCAGATTTAAGAAAGCCAAGCCCCGACCCGTAGTCAGTTTGCCCATGGCATCTAAGTTTAACGAAGCCATAGCCATGGATTTAAAAGCTTGGGGAAGGCATTATTTCTTAGTCTTTGTTGATTTGGCGACCAGGTATTGTAATGCGATAGTAATCGCAGATAAGTGTGCCCCCACCATTATCAAAGGAATATTTCGGAGCTCGATTGTTGTATTTGGCACACCTAGAAAAATTCTTACAGACAATGGCTGTGAATTCAATAATGCGGAAATGCGAGCATTGGGAGAGGCCTTCAATATCAAGATCATGACAACATCTGCAGAGAGTCCTTGGAGCAACGGAGTCTGTGAGCGTCAAAATGCAGTCATTGGTGACATTGTTAGGAAGATAATGGCTGATAGCCAGTGTGAATTGGATGTGGCCTTGGCATGGGCAGTATCGGCAAGAAATGCTCTCACCAACTACTCAGGCTTTTCTCCTAACCAACTTGTTTTTGGTCAAAATTCTGGTCTGCCTAATGTGTACGCAAATGATCCTCCAGCCTTGGAACCTTCATCACCATCGAAAATTGTGAGAGACAACTTGAACGCTCTTCATTTAGCTAGACAAGAATTTATAAAGACCGAATCAGATGAACGCTTGGCCAGGGCTCTGCGGCACAACGTATGTTCGAGTGACCTAAACGACATCCGGAATGGAGATGAAGTCTTCTACAAAAGAAATGACAGTCATGAGTGGCACGGTCCCGGAATTGTAATAGGCAGAGATGGGAAACAAATTCTGGTGAGACACGGCGGTGTATATGTGCGAGTGAACGTATGTCGTCTAGCGCGAGCGCCAGAGCAAGATACTACAGTTGAAAGTAATGTCAGCAGTGATGAGGAGAAAATTGTTGTCCAGGAGAACCCTAATGACGATCCTACGCAAGTGTTGAATGACTATCCACCAGATGATGAGTTGGAAGATGGTGTGGTCCCAATCGATGAGCCTCCCACAGTTTCTGTTCCGATTAATCAGCTTCCCAAAGTTTCTGTTGGTCAACGTATAAAGGGAATACATTCAGAAAGTGGAGAGTTGGTGTCTGGAAGGATTATAAGTCGGGCAGGTAAAGCCACTGGAAAGTACAAACACTGCTATAATTTGAAGAGGGACTCTGATGGCAGCATTGATTGGATAGATTTGGAGAAGGATCTTAGCGAATGGGAAGTGTTGATGATGACACAGAAATGCTTATTCTTTTCAACTCTGAGGCCGTATTATGTGCTAAGGAAAATGAAATTACAAATTGGCAGAAAAATGATGTGTATGAGGAAGTAGATGATGTTGGGCAAGGTGCCATAACGGTTCAATGCGTTGTGACAGAAAAACTGAAAAATGGAAAGCCTATTGTTAAGGCCCGCTTAGTTGCCAGAGGATTTGAGGAAGACACAGTGGATCTCCGAAAAGACTCGCCTACTTGTTCAAAGGAAGCAGTGCGTTTGGCACTTTCTTTGGCCTCCACCAACCAGTGGGATTGCCACACTATGGACGTGAAAGCTGCCTACTTGCAAGGTAACGACATTGAGAGAGTTGTTCATTTACGTCCTCCGCCGGAGTTATGGAGACTAAAGAAAACTGTTTGCGGCCTTTGTGATGCTGCTAGGCATTGGTATCTGCACGTAAAAGATCAGTTGTTGGGTCTCGGAGCTAAAGTATCATCACTGGATTCAGCGCTGTTCTCTTGGAGCAATGGTGGCAAAGTCGAAGGCATTGTATGCATCTACATCGACAACTTTGGGCTGGTACACATGAGTTTGAACAGCAAGTGATAAATCGGTTGAGTCAAATATTCCTCATCGGCAGTTCAGAATCAAAAGCCTTCAAATACGTTGGTCTCAATGTCATCTCCAACATCGATGGCAGTATAACGGTCGACCAATTCCAGTATGCTTCATCCTTGAAACCAGTCACGCTGAGTAAACATCGTGCAGCAGTAAAATCAGGGGAGCTGTCCGAGTCTGAGAAAATGGAGTACCGAGCATTAATTGGGCAACTCAATTGGATTGCCACATACACTCGGCCAGATATTGCCTTTGATGTGTGTGAGTTGAGCGTGAATAGCAACCGAGCTACCGTAGTGGATTTGCTTAGACTCAATAAGGTGATCTCAAGGGTGAAGACTGACAACATGAAGCTATACATTCCCAGAATGGGGCCGATCGAGGACTGTCATATTGAGTGCTTTTCGGATGCCTCATTTGCCAACCTTGTAGGCAATGGATCTCAGGGAAGTTTTGTGATCTTCCTACGAGATGCTAGTGAGGCAAGATGTCCTATATTTTGGCAGACAAGGAAGATCAGGAGGGTCATCAAATCTACCTTATCTGCTGAGACGTTGGCGCTGCTTGAATGTGCTGAAACTGCTGTATATCTCTCCAACATATTGCGTGAGGTTTCTGGATGTGGAAAGATCAAAATAAAGTGTTTCGTCGACAACAAGAGTCTGGTGGATGCCCTTTACTCCTGTAAGAGCGTAGAAGACAGGAGATTGCGCATTGATATTGCTGTGTTGCGGGACATGTTGGAGCAGGGGGAGATTGATGAGGTATCCTGGGTGGATACATCACAACAACTGGCTGATTGTCTCACCAAGAAAGGTGCCTTGACCGAGCGGCTGCGTGCAGCAGTCAGCCGAGACTAGAAAGTTTATAATACTTTAAGAGACATCACATATCTGTATGTGGCCACAGACTGGGTCTTTATAGTAATTAAACAAAAGCCTATGTATTGGATACATAGTGTGTATCAGACGCAAATAGACCATCCAGCTTCGTCCTTGGAATCTTCTGTCAAATTAAGAAGAGAGGACGAGAGTGTTAGTGTGTGTGCGCACACACACATCTGCTAAGTCACGAGTGATGACGTCATCGGAAGGTTCCTGTGGTATGCAACCGGGAGCCTTGGCAGTTTCACGTGGTAAAGGCGGCCGGGTGAGTGTGGTTTGTCTAGTTCCAACACTCTTGTTACTCTCATATCCCATACAAACAGATCTTCTCTGTCAATTTTATCTGCTCCCATCATGGCCCTGAACACTGCAATCATGTGACCCCTCTCTCTCCTTTCCTCTAAGGACAGCAAATACAGCTTTTCCAGCCTCTCTCTGTACAACAGATCTGCCAGGCTGGGGACCATCTTGGTTGCTGTTCTCTGTATTCTCTCAATCTTGTTTATATCTTTCATTTTGTGTGAGGACCACACTACTACTACTGCATATTCTAACCTGAGGCAAATCATGGCCACTATCAAATTTTTCATCATCTCATCCATGTAATGAAATGCTACTCTTATGTTGGTCAAAAGTTTATATGTCTCTCTAACTATCTTGTTAATGTGTTTTTCAGGTGACAGACTATCCAGGACCAGCACTCCCAAATCTTTCTCTTCTCTCACTTTTGTGATTGGTTCATTACCCATCAAGTAATTCAGTGATGGCTTCTTGCTACTTTTTCCCATTTCCAATATTTTATATTTTTTTGCATTGAATTTCACTTCTCACATCCAGCAGCAGTCATGTATCCTATCCAGATCCTCCTGCAGCATTTTACAGTCTTCCTCAACTTCTACTTTCCTCAAGATCTTTGCATCATCAGCAAACAGACTTGCATAACTGTTCACTCCATTTACCATGTCATTTACGTAAATCAAGAACATTACTGGCTCTAACACCAAGCCCTGTGGGACTCCACTTGTTACTTCCCTCCATCCAGACATCCTGTCCTTTATTACTGTCTGCATTTGTCTGTCTCTCAAGAAGTTTGTCATCCACTACAGGATGTTTCCCTTCAGTCCTCCTATACAGTATGCTCCAATTTCCACAATAGTTGCTTATGGGGTACCCTGTCAAAGGTCTTCTCCAAATCTAAATACACACAATCCACCCAACCGTCTCTTTTGTAGCACGTCAATCGCTCTTGAGTAAAAGCTCAACAAGTTGGAACACATGACCTTTCACTTCTGAATCCAAACCGACTTTCAGCCAAACTGTTCATCCCTTCCAGATATTTTATCCATCTCTCTTTCAGGATTCTCTCACACAATTTTGTGACCATGCTAGTCAGGGACACCGGTCTATAATCTAGGGGTTCTTCCTTTCTTCCTTGTTTCCTCCCATATAAATTGGTACCACATTTGCCCTCTTACATTCCTGAGGCACTTTCCCCTTTTCCAGAAAACACACAGTTAAACTGTAAATCTTATCTGCCAGTTGTTCTCCGCATTCCTTCAGTACCCAGTTAGAAATTCCATCCGGTCCTGGGGCTTTCCTTACATCTTGAGTTTCCGGTAATTTATACACTTCCTGCACTTCCACTTTTATATCTTTTATCACTTCATTTCCGGTCACTCCCTCCCCCTCTAAAATACCCTTTCTTTAGTGAAAACCGATTGGAAACATTTGTTAATTATTTCATCTATCATTGCTGCATCTTTATAGACCTCTCCTTCTACTTTCAGTTTTGGTGATTCCTTCCTTTTGTTTCAATTTGCCATTGACAGATCTATAAAACACTTTGGGTTCTTCCTTACATTTGTCAGTTATACTTTACTCAAAGTTCCTTTCTTCCTCTCTACGTACTCATGTATATTCATTTCTAATTCTTTTATATTCTTCCTTTGCTCTGTTATTACCTCTCTTTCTCTAGTTGTTCCATGCCCTGTCCCTCCCTTTTTTGTGCTGTCATACACCTTCTATGGAACCCCTCCTTTTTCCTGTTTTCTTTCCCACTTACTCTTGGCACGTATTTTTCCTCTCCCGAATTATAGAGGTCTAGAAAGATATCTCATTTCTGTATCTCTCTCGTATCTCTGAATTTTCTCCAGTCCATATTTTCGAAAAATTTTCTCAACCCTGTAAAGTTTGCTTTCCCAAAGTTGTATCTTCCCTGCCTATAAAGCTTGTCTCTTGGAACCACATTCCCTATTATCACCTGGAACTCAGTGACCACATGATCACTTTTTCCTATAAGACAAAGAGATTTCAAAGATTCAGTTACGTCAGGTTCTTTGGTTAGCAGTAAATCTAATCTTGCTGGTGTGTCGTCACCTTGGAATTGTGTCTCTTCTTTGACCCACTGAGTCATTACATTATTCATTGCTATATTAAACAATATAATGCCCCATGAATCTTCACTGCTTCCTGAGTCCCATTCCTCCCAGTTCACCTCTTTACTATTAAAATCGCCCATTAGAATTATATTGTTGCTTTTTTCAGTCACTTTCTGTAGATAACTAACCATGTCTGGCAACATCTCCTGGTATTCATCGTTATTCTTCCGTTTTTCACCAACTAAAACAGTGGCCTTACATTTCTGTCATATGAAAGGTATACATCCAGACCCAGACCTCCAATTGTACGGCCAGAGAGTGCGAGTTGTAGGTGAGGCAAGGTGTCTTGGCCTTATTTTCGATAGGAGGTTGACATGGGTCCCTCATATCCGTTCTTTACGTCAGTCATGTCATCGAGCCCTTTCTCTCCTACGGACCTTGTCACATCTGTCATGGGGCGCCGACAGAACTACCCTGCTACACCTTTACCGTACCTTAGTGAGGAGCAAACTAGACTATGGGTGTGAGGTGTACTCATCTGCTTCGGAGGCACGGCTACGCCCATTAAATTCAGTCCATCATGCTGGGATCCGTCTGTCTACTGGGGCTTTCCGCTCGTCACCGATACCTAGTCTGTTGGTTGATGCAAATGAGCCACCATTGGATATCCGTAGACAGTCCTTATTAGTGCGGTGTTGGCACCGCCTCCACCGTCTTCCCAACTCTCTGTGTAGTAGGGCTGTCTCTGAGATTACTCTTCACCACTTTTGCAACACCCATCCTCACCATCCCCACCCATTTGGGTACAGAGTAAGGGCTGCCATGGAGGAGCTGTGTTTTCCCTCCTCCCCTGTTTGCCCGGTACGTGTTTCCCGAGTGCCTCCATGGCTTCTTCCAGAGGTTCAACCGTGTGTTTACTTCCCAGAGAGAAAGATCTCCCTTTCCTCACAGGCGGCCCTCTCTTACTTTTTGGAACATGCCACTACCCACAGTGACTCAATCCCTGTGTATACAGATGGGTCCAAATCCCATTCTGGGACTGGGTTTGGCGTCATTCTTAATGATTTTAGCCATGGCGGGAGTCTCCCTCCTTCCACATCCATTTTTACTGCTGAGCTTACTGCTATTTTAGTTGCAGTAGAAGTGATTCTTAGTTTACCTCCATCTTCTTTTACCATTTTTAGTGACTCTGCCAGTGCCTTGCAAGCTTTGTCTTGTACCTCCTCATCTCATCCCCTGGTCTTGGCCATCCTGGAGTGGCTCTACTTGTTGAATAGGCGTGGGTACTCTGTAAAGACGTGTTGGGTCCCTGCCCATGTAGGGGTTGTGGGCAATGAACGAGCTGACTCCTTAGCGAAAGCTGCTGCATCACGCCAATTCTCTCCTCTTTACCGTGTCCCGTTTGAGGATCTCCGTGTAGCCAGTATGACGGCTGCGCGTTCTTGTTGGCAGAAGAGGTGGGATGCCGTTGGGTCAAATAAGCTTCGCAGTATTCGTCAAGACCTGGGTAACGGAGGGTATGTAGGAATGTCCCGTCAGTGGGAGACAGCCTTAGCTCGCCTGCGGATTGGTCACACTAGGCTGACCCATGGTTTTTTAATGGAGAGGGCTCCCCCTCCCTTTTGTGATGATTGCCNGTACCTTTCAAGGTGCCGGACCGGTGACGGGTCCTACCTTCTCTCCTTGGTGCTTGGGGAGGAGGCTTGTACTGCAAAAGGAGACACTTTCTCTTTTTTAACTCATGCTGGCCTACTGAGGAAGCTATAGCGCTCAATTCGTTTTAAATTCATATTTTAATGTTGTTCTTATAACTCTCTTTATGGTGTTTCTCACTTATATTTGTCTTTTAGTTTTGGAGTGTTCTATGTCTCCTCCTATTATTGATTTTACATTATGCTGACCTTTTTACATTTTTTGTGTTCGGGGGCATATGACCCTTGCTGTTGCGCCGCCAAGTCGATTTCATTCATTCATTCATTCATTCATTCATCGTTATTCCATGCTTTTGTCTTAGGGGGAACATATACTACTGCTAAATCTCTCATGCCATTCTCTCCAGTTTCTAATTTCATATTTATCACTTCAGCCCTACCCTCTCCCATTTCCACAGTATCCACATTTATTTTATTCTTCACTGCTATCATCACTCCTCCTCCCATTTTTTCTTTTCTGTCTCTTCTCCCCAGTTTGTATTTACCATATCCCATATGGATCTCAATATCCTCTGTTAACTTAGTCTCTACAAAGCACATAACATCTGGTTCATGTACCCTCAAGAAATTGTTGATTTCTGACCTTATCAATATTAAACCATCAGCATTAGTATATGTCACTTTCAAACTTTTTTCGTTGTTTTTTATTCCCTCTTCTCTCCCTCTCTTCGTTGGTACCACTTCCTTACTTTCAAATCCATCACTGTCCAAAAAAAAAGTTTTACATTCTTCCTCTGTCCTCCTGTCATTTCTCTTCCTTCAGGGATTTTAAAACTTCTCTTTCTTCTTCATTCAAATCGTTTCTTACTATTTTCCATCCCTGCCTCTTTACTTAGTTTCCTGGTCACTTTAAGTATATCATTTACTACACTTTCAGACGACAACTTAACTCTGGTCTTGCTTCCCCATTCTTATATGCCCCTATCCTCCTTACTTCCTCAATTCCTTTTTCTCACTTGTTACCTTCGGGATCGATCTTGCCCATTATTTTTCACACTTGATTCAAGTCTCTCTCAAGTCTCACAGATCTGACCTTTTCTTCCTCCTCCCTGTTTCCAAATATTATCACACATCTGTTCCTTTCTACAGTTTCTCTCATTATTTTCTCTTTTTTCTTCAATACTTTCACTACATTTTCTTCCATTTGTTTCTTGTTCATTTCCCTTTCTTCCTGAATGATTTCCCTTAAGCTGACCACTTCTTTCTGTTCTTCTTCCACATGTGCCCACTTTGCCTTTTTCCCTTCTAACACACTACTCACCTTCTCCGTTTTGTTATTGCTGCCTTTTAGTTTTCTCCATAATTCAATATTTTCTCTTTTCAAATTCTCGATCTCCTTGTTCGCTGTCTCATTGGCCTGTATCTGACTTTGTATAGTGTTTTTGGTATTTTCAGGCATGTTTCTTGATACTAGGTCCTCCACTCTCTTTTCTAGTTCACTAATTCTCATAATCAATGTTTTAACTAAATCCATCGCATTTGTTTCACTGTCAAATCCTGGAGATTTGGGTCCCTCGTTGTTTACATTGTCAGCCATGTTTGAGTTTGGCTACAGTACTAAACAGCTGTTACCAAGATGTCTATTTCCTATAAACATTCATATATACTCACTGACAATAACTCTTTACATTTTTGGTAGACTATATTAACTTACATACTTTAAACTTTAGACAAAGGAGACAGGACAAACATAAATTCCTGAAACTGCTTATGGTGAGCAGCGATGATTGAGAGGTGGTCTAGACACATCCGTTCTCTCTGGCTGTGTGTGTGTGTGTTTACCTCTTTGTAGTATACAGGAATTGATCTAAGCTTGTATTGTCCTGTCTCTATATCTACTTTTATCCAGTCTAGTTTCAAACACGTGGATGCTTTTGCTTTCACCACCTCTATGTCTAAGTCATTCCAAGTACTTGTACTTCTGTTTGGGAAACTGAACCTTTTAAAATCATTAAGGCTTATGCTCTTCTTCAGTTTAAATTCACAACCTCTTGTTCTTCCATCATCCAGTACAAAAAGATTCTTTCCACCTTTTCCAGACCTTCTTACATTTCTAAACATCATAATCAAATCTCCTCTTTCCATTCTCTCACATAATGTTGGTAACTTCACTTTTTCCAATCTCTCCTCGCAGGTTAGTTCCCTCAACCATGGTATCATCCTCATGTCCATCTGTTGTACCCTCTCCATTTTATTAATATGCCTTTTCAGATAAAGTGACCATATTGCAGCTACATATTCTAGTCCTGATCTTATCATGGACACTATCAGCTTCCTCAGCATTTCCTCATCCTTATAATTAAATGCCATTCTCATGTTAGCCAGTAATTCATATGTGCCTCCAATGATTCTGTTTATATGCTTTTCTGGTGACAAGTCATCTTCTCTAATCATTGACAAGTCCTTCTCTTCTTTTCTTTTGCTAATTATCTCGCTGCCGATTTTATATATCCAATTTGGTAATTTTTCTCTCACTCCCATTTGTAATTCATGACACTTCTTGGCGCTGAACTCCATTTTCCAAGTCTGGCTCCAGTTGTGAAATTTGTTCAAGTCCTTTTGCAGCTCCTTACAACCATCAATACATTTAATGTGTTTCATGATTTTAGCATCATCTGCAAACATACTCATGTAACTACTGGAACCTTCTGGCAGATCATTTATATATACAGTACTGTATCAGAAATATTATTGATGCCAAGACAGATCCCTGGGGCACTCCACTTGTCACATCTTTCCATTGTGAAACCTTGTCTTTTATGACTGTTCTCATCTGTCTTCCTACCTGATAATCATCCATCCACTTTAACCCCCAAAGACCGCAGGTCTCCCAGCCCCCCTATCCCCAGAACTGCAAAGAGGGTCCGATTTTTAACTTTCACCAAAGGTAAAAAAATTTCTTACAGGTTTCAAGAGCTTGAATTTACACAACAGAAAACGTATGTTTCACTCTCATATAACTTACAGTTACCACATTATCAGCCATCAAAGAACGTCAGATATAAAAATTGTTGTCCCTCGTGTATAGTAAAAGAAAATTGCACCAGAGTAAGTTTTGGTCGTATAGATTTGAAGACCTTGATTTTACACTCCAGAAAATGTATTTTCACTCTCATTTGTCTAATGGTTACTGCACAATTGACCATGAAAAATAAAAAAAGTTACTCCTCACTATGAGTGAGAATGGGATGTCCTTCAGAAATAAGGGGGAACAGGGAAGTGGAGGAAGTGTGGGGGGGCATCAAGAGGGGGGGGGGAAAGGGAGGGAATATGTCTGCTGCACACACTCAGTATAGTCTAGAGGGGGTATGGTGGGTTGTTTGGGTGGGAGAGGACACAGAAGGCAGGATCCAATAAGGCAAAGGGAGGTGGAGAGATGGCCAGGGGATGGGGGGTCCCCACACCCAGGGAGGGGGCCACATCATGCATCCCACCACCTGATCTCTTAGGTCCCACTGGCCAGGTCCCTTATACATCATAAATGAGTCAGTGCTACCTACTGCCAGTTTTTGGTAGCCTCTGTACCATCGACAGCCATAGGACTTTATGCAACATTTTCCGTAACTGTCGTTCGACAACCATAGGTCTTTAGGGATTGATAGTTTCCCATTCATTCCTCCAAAGGTCTCTGACTTCCACAGCAATCTTCTATAGGGCACCCTGTCCAATGCTTTCCTGAGGTCTAGTTAGACACCCTTCTCTCTCTTGTATGACATTTATTGCCCTACTATAGAACCTTAGTAGACTGGAACACAAGATCATCCTTCCCTAAAACTGAATTATCTTGGTGTTATCACTTCATTTTTTCCTAAGTACCTAATCCATCTTTTACTGATAATTTTCTCACAAATTTTACAAACAGCACTAGTAAGTGATACAGGTCTGTACAGTATTTGAGTGTATCTTCCCTATCTTCTCCCTTGAAGGTTGGCATAATATTTGCTCTTTTCCAACCTTTAAGTACTGTACTTGCCCATTTTCAATAGAGCTCTTTATGACGACATAAACAGGCCACATTAATTGATCAGCACATTTTTTCAGGATCCATCCAGCCACATTATCCGGTCCTATTACTTTCCTCACATCCAAGTCCCTCATCATCTGCAACACGTCATTCTTGTCAACTGTAATTTTCACCATTCTCGTCATCTTGGTTTCTATTTCAGGTTCATTAAATTCCTCTTCCAGTATATAAACTGCCTGCAACTTGTTGTTCATTATTTCGCACAAATCTTCTTCTGTTTCATAAGTTTCATCTCAATCTCTCAGTCATGCTCTACTATCCTTAACTTTCATTTTACCATTTACAAACCTATAAAATAGCTTACTGTAGGTTCTTTTTTACATTTAGTTACAGTACCTTTTTCATGCTTCCTTTCTTCCTCTTTCCATGTCTTTACATATTCATTTCTAGCCTTCCTGTATTCCTCCTATGCCCTTTCTCTATACTGTACCTTCTTCTCACTTTATTCCATGCTCTGTTTCTTGCCTCAAGTGCCTTTGTCACTTATTGTTGAACCATTCTTTCTTTTCCATTGTTGTGGAGAATTCTGGGACATATTTAATAATTTCCATCAAAACTTAAATTTCTTATTGACATTTTTTACCACATCCATACTCCGTTCTACATTTTGAAAATAGTTCCTTAGGGAAGCAAAATCTGCTTTTCCATAATTACTGTATATCTATTTTCTCTGTGCTTTTCATCTCTTTTGCTTTCCTCCACTGCCACCACATCCATCTCAGTAACCAGATGATCACTTTTACCTAGGGGGCATTAATAGGTTATAATCTTCACATCACTTGGGTAATTCGTGAATACTAGGTCCAGCCTTGATGGTCATCATCTCCTCTAGTTCATGTATTTTCTTTAATTAATTGAGTCAGCATATTTTCCATCATCATTTCCAGCAATTTATTGCCCCATGATTCCTCCTTGCTCTCAGGTTCCATATTATCCCAGTCAACTTCTCTACAATTAAAATCCCCTATGATTATTATCTATTCCTCTGTTCCGTAAACATCTTTATCTGTACAGTGGATTCTTTTATCAACTGTTCATGTTCAACAGGGCATCTGGAATACTATTACATCAATGTTATCTCCATAATGGTCTTCAATTTCCATCCCCAAAATTTCTGTCATGGTGTTTTCAAGCTCTATCCTTTTTACTTTTAAGTCCTTATGAGTTAAAATCATTACCCCTCCCCCAAACTTCCCCTCTCTATCCTTCCTCCACACATTGTGTTCCTTCCATCTAAATAATTTAGTATCAACATCCTGGGACAATTTGGTCTCTACCAAGCAAATAATTTCTGGTTTCTTTTCCTTTACATAATCTCCTAGTTCCCTCTCTTAGATATTAGTCCATCCACATTACCATACATGACCTTTAAATTTTTCAATACTGTACAGTCTTTTATTTATTCATCCTTCTCATGCTTGTGTTCATTTCCATCCCCCTTCATCACTTCTAGTTCTTGACGTACCACTTTCTGATTTTCATGTCCATCACTCTCCAGAAGAAATTCTTATGCTCATCCTCTGACCTCTTCATTTTTTTATTCACTTGCTATTTCAGCAACTTCAAAACTTCTTTTTCATCCTCATTTAGATCATTTATAATAATGTTTTCAAAACCTGGCTCCCTGCTCGATTTCCACAACACTCTGAGAAGTTCATTTGTTGCACTTTCAGTTACAAACTTAATCTGCATTGGTATTGCATCTCCCTTTTTGTATGGCCCTGTTCTTCATACTTCCTCAGTTTCTTTAACCTACTTTCCTTCTTGTGGATCAACCTTGGCCAGTATTTCCTTCACACGGTTCTACTCTCCCTCGATTCTCACTGACCCAACCTCCTCCACCTTCTCCTTGTCTCCAACTGTCGCAACACATTGATATCTTTCTACAGTTTCTCTCACTGTTTTCTCATTTTTTTTCAATATCTTAATTACATTTTCATCTATTGTTTTCTTCCTTTTGTTTCTGAATAACTTCCTTTAAACTAACCACTTCTTTTTGTTCCTTTGAAAATGTGCCCATCTTGTCTTCTGTTCTTCCAGTACAT
Organism: Birgus latro; assembly: GCA_018397915.1. Classification (NCBI taxonomy): domain Eukaryota; kingdom Metazoa; phylum Arthropoda; class Malacostraca; order Decapoda; family Coenobitidae; genus Birgus; species Birgus latro. The sequence continues at coordinate 69,254 of JAGKTI010000131.1, forward strand.
TACCCACCCTCTCCTTTTATTATTACTTTCTTCTAATTTTTTTCTTAGATCAGTATTTTCTTGCTTCAGTTTCTCAGTTTCCTCATTGGCCTTTTTGCTCAATTCAGTCAGGCTCTGAATTTTTGTTTAATTCATTTCAACATTTCTTTTGAAATGTGTGTGTGTGTGTGTGATATTTTAATTATAATTACATTGGTACTGACCTTTGCTATCATGATATTTGGGACTGTTTTCACCAGTCTTTTGGTAATTGTGGTGATAGCAAGGTATGTGTAAATGATCCAGAAATATTAGGTTCACCAAGTGGAAAGTACCCTGAACTGATAGTTAATATTTTTAAATGGTAAGCTGATGAGAGTTTTTTTTTTTTTTTTCAGGGAAAACACAGTGAGGCTGAGCAACAGAAGTTCCATTTGATTGAGTATCAGCAGCTGCTTCAGGACTTGGAGTGTTGGGTAACTGAAACCTACACACAGATCACTAGTGAAGTGTCACTAGGATCTATTGGAGCAATTCGTGAACAGATAACAGTTAATCAGGTATGTGTTGTTCACCATCATTATTATTGTCGCAATCACTATTATTGAGGTAATAATAATAATTATAATTATAATAATTGTTATTCATCATCATCCAATCCTGCGTTGCCCCATAAGGAGCGCAGAAGCCCAGGTCTAGGCAAGTTGGTCCTGACATATAAAATAACAGTGACCAGCCTCACTTATCCCTGAGTGGCATTATGTGAGCAGTAAACCCCAACTACCCCTTGGGCATAAACCTTCACCTGCTCAGTCCAATTGGAGGGCCGTAATTACCCATTAAACCACCAGGTGCCAAAATTTGGTTATATGGTTACCACTCAGCATAGTAAATGGTTTCCTGGTGCACAAGAAATCATTGGGCTTGTCACTCAGTGTAGAGTCACCCACAGGCAGAAGGAAGAGGAAAGAATGAAGGAAAGAAAGACAGAAGAAGGAGTGTAAAGTCACCCATAGGCAGAAAGGACAAGCAAAAAATGAAGGAAAGAATGACAGAAGAAGATGGAAGAAAAGAAGGATGGAGAAGAGGAAAGGGCAGACACCCGAGAGCAGCTTTACATCAAGTGAGTGGTTGGAGAGTGGACCTTTAATCCCAATAATAATAATAAGCGTAACAACAGAGAAGAAAGGTACGGCATGGTGGAATGATGAGGTTAAGAGAGTAGTGGAGGAAAAGAGGAAGAAGTGGCTAAAGTGGTTACAAGACAGGGGTTCAGTTGAAATAAGAACTGAATATATTGAGAGCAAGAAGCAAGAAGATTTGGGTATTGGGCTATAGACAGATAGATAGATAGATAGAAGAAGCATGTAAAGAGACTGGTGAAGAGGAAAATTAAGGAGGTAAATGATGATCTAGGAAGAAATATGAATGCAAACTACTCTGATAATAGGAAGTTATTCTGGAAAGAGGTGCGGAAATGTAGAAGTGAAAGCGGAAAGAAATGTGATGGTGTGAAGGATGTAGGTGGTAGATTATTAACCCATGGGGATGAAGTAAGGACCAGATGGAAAGAATA